>CM041776.1:200571369-200812340 GCA_023374045.1 Limonium bicolor | reverse complement strand
TTACATATTTTTTCTTTCGAGGTTCTTGTGTTTCTCGGTTTTGACTTTGAGAGCTGTTTTTGATGTAAGCTCTTTGGATCCTGTGTTGCTTTGGGACCACTTGTGGATCGGTTCGTCTTGCTGGTAGCAATGTTGCTTTTTTGGACCGATGAAAATGCTATCCGAGGGTCGGGATCCTTGCTTCCTTTGGCCACCGGGTTGGATATTCGTCATGGGCTAGCTTATTTTGTGGTGCTTAATGTGTTGAAAAAGGAGATATATGAAAAGCTTAGTAGGGGTGCCTAGGATTACATGTCAGGGTTCACAAGCTTTTGGCTGTGTGGTGTTGTACCTAGGTGCTTTCGTCGTCCCTAATAGTTGTGTATCCGTTCTTTCTTACTTTTCACAAGTCTAAGAGTAAATTGACAAATTATCTCCTTCGGTCGGAGTCATGCCGTTTACCTTTCCTTTGAATGTGGCCTCACCGGAGTCGTGTAAATATGAGACGCTCATTCTCTCCTAGTTTTACCGCATAAGACACTCTCGCGATATTTTCACTGAGAGACTTGTTCGCACATTTAAATGAAAGAATTGAATGTCATCGATTCTAAACTCAGATTCCCCCAGTATTGATTTGGGTCTTTTTACAAACCATTTGAATACCCCTTTTTGTATGTGGAGGTGAGTTATGGTGAGTTGTTCGTAGATGGACAACTTTGTGTGAGGAGTTGGGATGATTTTTTTGTGGATGAGTGGTCTTATGAGGAGTTGTATTGTCGGTGAGTTCCTTGTGAATGGACAGTTTTTTTTTTTGTTGTGGAGTTATGGTGAATTGCTTGTGGATGTATAGTGAAGGCCATGATGATGATGTGTATGAAAAAGATGATTTAGTAAAAGCATTGATTCTTATTAAACGATTTGAAAACAGTAATTCTTTGAAAACTATGAGTGATGCATTTGAAAGATGAATGTCATGGCAGGTTATGCAGCAGAATGCATGTGAACCCTAGACTTTCTATTGAATTCGAACGCTACCGAACCATCTGACGCCGACATGCTGAAGACTCGAGCTCTTGACCGTCGAGATGTCGCTAAGATGATCGAGGCTGCTTTCTTCTTCTCGTCCATGAATTTCAAGTAGAATAGGAATGTCTCTTAGCTGGGAATGAGGCTCTTGGGCCGAATATGGTTTTATGGAAGTGGATAGGCACTTGGCCCTGAATCCCTTATGAACTGGAAATTAGGTGCATTGATCGAAATGATTTCATAAATGAGGATAAGCACTCGGGCCTGAATATCTCGAGCTGGTAATGAGGCATTTTGGCCAAATGTTTCGAGAAAGTGGCACTTGGGCCAATATAGAAAGCCTAAATTGAAGATGATGCTGGACTGGAAAGAGGCACTTGGGCCATAATGTTTTTGGACTGTGAATAGGCATTTGAGCCTGAAATGCTTATTGGATGGAATTTGGGCTTGAATGCTTTAAGTGAGTGAATGTAACACTTGACTGGGGGGGGGGGGGGTTTTTGGACTGTGAATAGCTTTTGAGTCTGAATGCTTATTGGATGAGTGAATTTGTAGCAACTAGCAGAGCCAGAATATTTTGAGAACGATGCGCTTGGGTCGGAGTGATTTTTTGTTTGTTAGACTGTGAATTGGCACTTGGGCTGGAATGATATTTGAGTAATGGAAAGGCGCTCAGGCCTGGATGTTTGTGTGGCACTTTGGGTTGGGATGCTTTGAATAGTTGTTAATCAAACCATTACATATTACACTCTAATAGTTACATCATCGTTAATATAATATAAATATATATATATATATATATTATATATATATATATATATATATATATAAATTGTTATTCAATAGTAAAATGATTCAAGGGTGGGTAATATTGGTATTTTTTTATGGATATATCCTACAAGCGGAAACGAGGTACAACCCTTATTACTAGTACATGGCAGTTCCTGAATGGGCTTTGATTTAGGTTTTAATTTGGGCCTAGCATTAAGGATTCAAAGTTTGGTTTAGAGATTCAAAGTTTTAGCTAGTAACACATAAAATGGTATTCATTTGAAAAAAGGGTTAAACCTAGGGTAGTATGGTGATAATTGCCTATGTTGAACTTAATGTTCCTTAAGAAAATTTGGTACAATAATGTACTTTTAACAAAACTATTCCCTATAGTTGATCTAAAGTTTTTATACTTATCTTGAATATCATAATACCTTGAAGATAAGTGATTTTTTTGATAAGGAAAAACATGTTACTCATGTTTCCTTGAAAAATGAACAAACTCATGTTTCCTTGAATGAACGAACTCATGTGTCCTTTGAAAATGAAGAAGTAGTTATGTGGGGCTAACTTCAAACTCAATCGTTGTGAGCCTAGATTTTAAACCCTATCCTATGTTGATTAGATTGATAGGATCTAGTTGGGTTTTAGGTCCACTTATAACCTCAGATTAATAACTATGTCATATAACATTAATTATTAATACCTAGCTAGCTCACTGGAACCTATTATGAGTCGCCACCTAATTTTTACCTAGATCAAATTAGGAAAGGAGAGTTCGGGTTCGGGGGCTTGATATTCGACTTAATTAGGGTTCAATTACTTTCATTACCCCTAGAAGTCGTTTTTCCTCTACTTAGTTTAATTACGGCTTATTATGAGTCGTTTTAACCTAAGTGCGCGAGCTTCTGTTTTTTGTGTTTTTTAGCATTTTTTGACAGAAAATTAAAGTGAGAATTGAAATTACCTAAACTAGGGTTTCGGAGGCAGAATTAGGTCAAATTTTGATTCCGTCCCTGTGCCCACGACCTAATGTCCGAAGCCACGGACCCTAGAATCTAAAATAAACAGAAAAGTTAAATTAATAAGAAAACACAATTTTGAAAAGTCCGGGGCCATGGACAAAGCGTCCGTGGGCCCGGACATAAGTTGAAAAATCCTAGATTTAAAATAAAATTGTCCTGCCACCGTCCGGGGTCGTCCGGGCGTCCTACCAACGGGCGCGCAGCGCCCCCGGACATAGCGTCGTGGGTGCGGATCGCCCTCGGACGGTGGCGTTGGGTGGTTCCCGGTGGTGTTTTGGCTCAAAATTTATGGGTTTGTAGCCTGAAAGATTATAAACATGTTAGTAATCAAAAGTTTTCAATTTGGCCACGAATTAAGGACGAAACCTATTGAACAAGTTAGTGGACAGAAACGCAAAAAAACCTTAATTCAGAAGCAAGGAAAAGTCAATTCGATTAGAAATTTCAACCAGAAGGGTATTAATATCAGAGGAGTTAAAGAATTCAGCTTTCAACCTGTTTAGACTTCGGGATTTGATTGTTCCTTCACGTCGGGAATCTTCGAAAGCCTCGTTGGTGACCAATCCGGTTCAACCTCGATCCAAGCTTCTGACCCTTCTTCCTTGTGTTGTTAACCACGGTTTGGTTCTGTATTTTTGGTGTTTTGGTGCTTGGAAGTTCAATGGGAGAAGAAAGAATGTGTTTTTTTGGTGATTTCGGGATGATATCAGTGTCGATTTGAGGCTTGGAAGTGCAAAAACGTGGGAAGAAGGTTGACGGCTGCCTTTCCTGACTTTGGGGATGTTATTCCATGCCCTAGTTCGTTTTTGAGATGTCCTTTTATAGAAAGAGCATGGTCGAATTGATAGAGCAAGATCTTTATCTAAAACGCTGATTTTGTGCTCTAAGGGAATCTGATTTTTTAAAATATGTTTTAGGCCGAGATAAATTATGAAATTTTAACTGAGTAAAGGATGATTTTTAAGAATTGTGAGAGTTGGAATCGGGTCATTTTGATAAATAACCGATTAGATAAAAATCTTACAATCTGGAATCTCCCATAATTCATAACTTATTATTGGAAGGTCAAAATAATGAAATTCCAACGGCATTAGTCTCTAAAAATCATCCTCTATCTTGTGTTACATTCATGACATTTTGTGGTGATTTTGGCATTTTCCAGAGGAGAGAGAAAATTGTAAAATGATTGAATTTCTCTTTTAAATTTGGGATAAGGTTCCAAATAAAATAATTTCAGGTTTATGACTATATGTAGTCATTCTAACCATGTGACAATTTATTTTAAATTTTGAAAACCCTTTTATTTCTATTTTGAGGCTATTTCATGTGTTAATTATTAAAGAAACCTTATTAAAAGCTTAATTTCCAGAATAAATATTATCAGAAAATCATGAAATACCTTTCATAATGACTATGATATTTGGAGGTGTTTGGAGATAATGAACAAGTCATATGAAAATAGAAAATCCCGAGAATGTCCTTGGGAAATCCTGCATTGGTGCATTTTGACCATTTTGCCCTTTGTAACATGTATGTCTTAGAGACTACTCCGAGGGGTTGAAATTTTGGGTATAACAGATTGTCCCCGTCAACTAGACTTTGTAATGGATATGAAGAGTCTAGTTGATGCTTGAGTGATACCCCAAAATTCGGACCTTAAAAGACCCTGCATGCCGCTTGAAATCTAGCGGGTTGTGTCGAGCTATTTGAAGGCGCTGACTACCTAAAGAGAAGGAGATGTTGTTGAACTATTCGAAGGCGCCAACTACCTGAAATGATGATATGCTGTCGATCTATTCTAAGGCGCTTACTACCTAAAAAGATGAAAATGATGTCAAGCTATTCTAAGGCATTGACTACCTAAAATGAAATGATGAAATAAATGTCAAGCGATTCTAAGGCGTTGACTACCTAAATGATGAAGTACATGTCAGCGATTCTAAGGCGTTGACTACCTAAATGTGAAAAGTGGACTGAACTAAGAGTGAATAATCTAGACCGAGCATCTAAGGTGCCGGGAACCTAAAATTAAATGGAATACGCCGAGCATTATAAGGTATCGGAACCTGAGGTTGAATGAAATACGCCGAGCATTATAAGGTGTCGGGAACCTGAAGTTGAATGGATTACGCCGAGCATTATAAGGTGTCGAGAACCTGAAGTTTGAATGGATTACGCCGAGCATTATAAGGTGTCGGGAACCTGAAATTGAATGGATTACGCCGAGCATTATAAGGTGTCGGGAACCTGGGTTGAATGGATTACGCCGAGCATTATAAGGTGTCGGGAACCTGGAGTTTGATTGGAATACGTCGAGCATTATAAGGTGTCGGGAACCTGAGGTTGATTGGAATATGCGAGCATTATAAGGTGTCGGGAACCTGAAGTTGAATGGATTATGCCGAGCATTATAAGGTGTCGGGAACCTGAGGTTTGATTGGAATACACCGAGCATTATAAGGTGTCGGGAACCTGAGGTTTGATTGGAATACGCCGAGCATTATAAGGTGTCGGGAACCTGAAGTTTGATTGGATTCTCACATATGATAAGAGCTAATTACGAAAGTGCCAAACGTGGCAATTATGAGGTGTGAAAATTGTCCAAAGCAAGAAATAACTAGAAAATATACCAAACATGGCTATGAAAAAGATTTGTCCAAAGCAAGAAATTGCTAGGAATACGCCAAACATGGCGATGATGCAGATTTGTCGAAAGTAAGAAATTGCTAGGAATGCCAAACATGGCGATGATGCAGATTTGTCGAGCAAGAAAGCTAGGAATGTGCCAAACATTGATAGTTCAAATGATGCAAATTTGTCAAGAGCAGAAATGCTAGGAATATGCCAAACATGGCGATGATGCAGATTTGTCGAAAGCAAGAAATTGCTAGGAATGTGCCAAACATGGCGATGATGCAGATTTGTCGAAAGCAAGAAATTGCTAGGAATATGCCAAACATGGCGATGTTTGAAGAAATTCTGTGTACTGAAAAGGAAAATGAAATTACCATTTCCTGACTAAAGATTTCAGACTTGTAATTATCTCCTAGGAGATGAACATGCTACCAGTGGGGTGTGGTGTTTGATGTGGAGATCTTTTGAGCGATGATCAAGGCATATATGTGGTGTATGATGTGAAGGTAAGGGCTTATGTGGGCCTGTGTAGTGGTGGTGTGGAGGTAAGGGCTTATGTGAGCCTGTGTGGTGAAGTGGCGTTTGTTTAGAGGTAAGGGCTTATGTGGGCCTGAGGGTGTTGATGTGGAGGTAAGGGCTTATGTGTGTCTGTGGTGGGATGGTGGTGTTCAAGCTTTGGGTTTCAATTGGTGTTGTCATGGCAATTGTTGGAACCAACAATTGCCCCCAGTATTTCTCCTTAAGACAATCTGAGCTAGACTTCATGGCAATTGATCGGAACGATCGATTGCCCCCAGTATTTTGATTAAACGTGCGAACGAGTCTCGTCTTCACAGGGTCAAGGCTTATGTTTTGATTTGGTGCTTTCTAACCTACACTCGACATGTTTGGTGTTTACACTCGTTTCTCACTTACGGTCACAACTTCTAGACCATTGAATTTGATATTTGATGAATTTACGCATTCGATCTGTTACTTTCACGTGATTGGACACACAACTATCAAGTCGGAAGTCTTTAAAGCTTATAACGTGGCCATAGGGTGTGATGAAAGATGACGGGATCATGGAGGGATATTTGAGGTATGTGGAGCTTAAATGGGTGACCAAAGATGCAACTTGCCTCTTCTCTCGGATTCATCTTCCTTATCTTGAAGTCGTCTGGCTGCTTCATGTTGACGTTGTTTTCGAGCTTCTGGACCTGGACTTTTGAAGTTGTCCTTTACACCATTTCTCTTTTCGTCATTTAGATTTCTTCGAGGCACTTCGGGTTTGCCTTTTTTTTATCCTTTTGGGGCTTTGCCTTCGGGGTTCTTGTGTTTCCCGGTTTTGGGCTTCGAGAGCTGTTTTGATGTGAGCTCTTTTGATCCTGTGTCACTCTGGGACCATTTGCGGATCGCTTCGTCATGCTGATAGCGGCATTGCTTCTTTGGACTGATGAGAATGTTATCTGAGAGTCGGGCTCCTCGCCTCCTTTGGTCACCGGGTCGGACATTCATCATTGGCTGGGTTATTTTGTGGAGTTCATAATATCGAAAATGGATATATGAAAGGCTCAGCGGGGGTGCCTAGGTTTAATGACAGGGTTTACAAGCTTTTGGCTATGTGGTGTTGTACCTAGGTGCTTCGTCATTCCTGATAGTTGTATATCCGTTCTTTGTTACTTTTCACAGGTCTAAGCGTAAATTTACAAATTATCTCCTTCGGTCGGAGTTATGCCGTTTACCTCACCTTTGGATGTGGTCTCACCGGAGACGTGTAAAAATGACACGCTCGTTCGCTCATGGTTTTTCCGCTCAAGACACTCTCGTGAATTTCACTCAGAGACTAGTTCACACGCTTAAACGAAAGATGAAAGATGACGAACCTAAACTCAGATTGCCCCAGTATTGATTTGGGGTTAATGACAACAATTTAAAAGATATGGATTTGGAACCGCTTTGGGGGTTATTTGGATGTTTGGGATAAGCTGTGGGGTTTGGTAAGGCATGTTCAAAACTTCAAAAACAAAATACAAGTCTTTGTATTCCATTGTCGGGAGATAATTAATTCATGAACCACTTTCTCAAAAGAAACTTGTGTGAAACAAAACCTTCTCTCTTTTTTTTTGTGTTATCATTTAGACTTGAAAAAGTCATCCATTTGTGAACATGAGGAAGAAGATGATTTAACAAGATCGATGCTTCTTATTAGTGGTTTGAAAACGATCATTCTTTGAAAAATATGAGAGGTGCATTTGAAAGATGAGTGTTATGGCAGGTTATGCAGTAGAATGCATGGGAACCCTAAAATTTCTGTTGAATCCAAATCCTGCTGAACCGTCTGAAGTCGGCATGCTGAAGACTCGAGCTCTTGACCGCCGGGATGTCGCTAAGATGACTGTGATCGTCTTCTTCTTGGACTCTTAGTAGGCTCCTAGGAATGCCTATGGATGACGCATGAGACACTTGGGCCTGGATGAAACGGTTTCATGAATGTGGATTAGGCACTCGGGCCTGGATGATTTTCATGGATGTGGATAGGCACTCGGGCCTGGATGAATTGAAAGTGAGGCACACATGCCAGAATGATGCATAAGCGGGTTGGCACTCGGGCCGGAATGAGGATGCGGCACTGGGGCCAGAACATGTTGTGAGACTGTGGCACTTGGGCCGGAATGTTTAGAATATGTGGCACTTGGGCCAGAAAGTATTTGAAAGCGTGGCGCTTGGGCCGAAACGTGTTGAGGATGTGGCGCTTGGGCCAGAATGTGTTTGGGAAGGTGGCACTTGGGCCGGAATGATTTGGGGTTGAAGTAAGACATATGGGCCAGAGGGACTTCTTGACTAGAATGGATGTGTGGGCCTGAATGCCCTTAATCTGGTAGTGATACATACAGGCTGAAGGAAGCCACATGAACTGTGAATGGGCCACTGGGCCGAGAGAGAAACTTTGAAGTCTAAGATTTGTTTGATGAATGAGTTATGAAAAACTATCTTGAATTCGAATGGGTTGAAACCTAAACAAATGGTTTTGAGTGGGCCTAAAAGGTATGACACCTAGATCTAGGACTTTGGTCAGGGCCCGAACAAAAGTTTACCTAGACTAGAATAGACCTTGGGCCAAAATGGAAAAGCCTGATTGATTTTCATGTCCTATGGACTGCTTTAGGTAGATTTGTTTTCATGGGCCTGGAACTAAATTGATAATTCAAACTAGGCTGAAAGAGAAATCACCTAAGTCTAAACTTTTAGGCCGAAGCCCAGATGACTCACATATCAAACCAGACAGGGCCTTTGGGCCGTAAACAAATAAAGCTGCCAATTCGGGTTGGGCTAGGTTGACGTAGGGAAAAGTCCCTATCAATCTCTAGGCTGGGTAGTGGGCCAATCATACAAGCAAACAAAGCCCACACAAATTCAACATGTCCTCACTAGACGTTCAAGTCAAACCGGGTATGGATCGATCCGGAGAGGTGCTTGGGGCGCGGGCCCAGGTCACCACAAAGGAATAGGGCTTGCACGCTATTCTCTTTGGGCTTCCCCACTCTTTTCACATCACCAAAAGGTGTGCGTCTACGGTCGGGTCTTTGACTGACCAAACAATGGGCTAGGTAAGGGTACTGCTAGGAAAATGCTTGGGGCTAAAGCCCGGGTATTAAGGGGATGTGGTTAGACGACATCCTCCTCTTTTCCCCCACTTATTCACATCACCTAGTAAGGTGTGAGTTCCTGACAGGGGACCCTAAGGCGGGTCCCGGGGTGAGATCGGTTTGCGTGCGTCGGACCCTCTCATATGATGCAAAGGTGCAAAAATTAAAGCGCGCACAAAAGTAAATAAACAATGTAATAAAAAGCCATAAATAAACATTTTCAAGTTAAGCCCTCTTTCTTAAAATTAAACAAGTTAATATTAAGAAGTTGTCCCCAGCAGAGTCGCCAGTCTGTGAGCCTCGATTTTAAACCCTATCCTATGTTGATTAGATTGATTGGGATCTAGTCGGGTTTTAGGTCCACTTATAACCTAAGATTAATAACTATGTCATATAACATTAATATTAATACCTAAGCTAGCTCACTGGAACCTATTATGAGTCGCCACCTAATTTTTACCTAGATCAAATTAGGAAAGGAGAGTTCAGGTTCGGGGGCTTGATATTCGACTTAATTAGGGTTCAATTACTTTCATTACCCCTAGAAGTTGTTTTTCCTCTACTTAGTTTAATTACGGCTTATTATGAGTCGTTTTAACCTAAGTGCGCGAGCTTCTGTTTTTTGTGTTTTTTAGCATTTTTTGACAGAAAATTAAAGTGAGAATTGAAATTACCTAAACTAGGGTTTCGGAGGCAGAATTAGGTCAAACTTTGATTCCGTCCGTGCCCACGGACCTAATGTCCGGAGCCACGGACCCTAGTTAATCTAAAATAAATAGAAAAGTCAAATTAATAAGAAAACACAATTTTGAAAAGTCCGGGGCCACGGACAAAGCGTCCGTGGGCCCGGACATAAGTTGAAAAACCCTAGATTTAAAATAAAATTGTCCCGCCACCGTCCGGGGGCGTCCGGGCTTACGGACAAGGCGTCCGGGACCCCAGACATAGCGTCCGTGGGTGCGGACCGCCCTCGGACGGCGGCGTTTGGGTGGTTCCCGGTAGTGTTTTTGGCTCAAAATTTATGGGTTTGTAGCCTGAAAGATTATAAACATGTTAGTAATCAAAAGTTTTCAATTTGGCCACGAATTAAGGACGAAACTTATTGAACAAGTTAGTGGACAGAAACGCAAACAAACCTTAATTCAGAAGCAAGGAAAAGTCAATTCGATTAGAAATTTCAACCAGAAGGGTATTAATATCAGAGGAGTTAAAGAATTCAGCTTTCAACCTGTTTAGACTTCGGGATTTGATTGTTCCTTCATGTCGGGAATCTTCGAAAGCCTCGTTGGTGACCAATCCGGTTAAACCTCGATCCAAGCTTCTGACCCCTTCTTCCTTGTGCTGTTAACCACGGTTTGGTTCTGTATTTTTGGTGTTTTGGTGCTTGGAAGTTCAATGGGAGAAGAAAGAATGTGTTTTTGGTGATTTCAGGATGATTTCGGTGTCGATTTGAGGCTTGGAAGTGCAAAAACGTGGGAAGAAGGTTGACGGCTGCCTTTCCTGACTTTGGGGATGTTATTCCATGCCCTAGTTCATTTTTGGCATGTCCTTTTATAGAAAGAGCATGGTCGAATTGATAGAGCAAGATCTTTATCTAAAACGCTGATTTTGTGCTCTAAGGGAATCTGATTTTTTAAAATATGTTTCAGGCCGAGATAAATTATGAAATTTTAATTGAAGGTAAAGGATGATTTTTAAGAATTGTGAGAGTTGGAATCGGGTCATTTTGATAAATAACCGATTAGATAAAAATCTTACAATCTGGAATCTCCCATAATTCATAACTTATTATTGGAAGGTTAAAATAACGAAATTCCAACAGCATTAGTCTCTAAAAATCATCTCTATCTTGAGTTAAAATTTCATGACATTTTGTGGTGATTTCGCATTTTCCAGAGGAGAGAGAAATTGCAAAAATGATTGAATTTCTCTTTTAAATTTTGGGATAAGGTTCCAAATAAAATAATTTAGGTTTATGACTGTATGTAGTCATTCTAACCATGTGACAATTTATTTTAATTTTGAAAACCCTTTTATTTCTATTTTGAGGCTATTTCATGTGTTAATTATTAAAGAAACTAGCTTATTAAAAGCTTAATTTCCAGAATAAATATTATCAGAAAATCATGAAATACCTTTCATAATGACTATGATATTTGGAGGTGTTTGGAGATAATGAACAAGTCATATGAAAATAGAAAATCCCGAGAATGTCCTTGGGAAATCCTGCATTGGTGCATTTTGACCATTTTGCCCTTTGTAACATGTATGTCTTAGAGACTACTCCGAGGGGGTTGAAATTTTGGGTATAACAATGGTCGCAACATAGGTTTCTTAAAACATAAGGGTTATTTGACAATTAAGGGCTAAACGTTAAGATTATGTATTCAAATTCTGTATATTTTTGTAGAGGGTAGAAAAGCTTTGTAGTTACTATTGGGGATTGACCAAAAGTGCTGCAAGGATCAACCTCAAACTCAATCCTCAATTCCTTGATCGATATTTATTTAATCAACGATGTAGAATACAACTGAAAGCAGAGTTCACGCTCCAGTAAATATTAAGCTAGAGAAGGAATTGAGGTGTATTGATGTTGTTCCTTAAGTAGTTTATTAGGTTAGATATTAGCTTGCTTACAAAAAAAAAACATTTAAAAAAATGTGAAATAAGCTTGTTGCTTTAGTTGCACTGAAAACAAGTTACAAAAGAACTCAAATTAATTTTACTAGAATAGGGCATAGTTTTTCTAGTAAAGATTTTCTTTTACCATTTGATAGATGTTGTGACATGATTAAAATTTAGTTTAGTAGATAGATATTGATTAGCATGTAGTCTATGAAATATGAGCATATGACTTACTTGTGCACCTAAGCAAAAATGATAAAACAAAGAACTTGAGTTTTGAACAAAGATCATAAAATGTCGATCAATCTAATAAGCCACAATTTGTGACAATGACTTTAGAGTAAGGTCGATTGAATCCCCTTTCTGCAACGACAGCCCTCTTATCTCCAATCAACTTAGCCACCCTGCATCACAACACCAAACAATATGAAAGCTTTAACATCCAGTTGAGCCAACGGTGTTTTGCAAGGGCGCACTTTAATGTGAAGGAAGAGCTCTTAATCTCAAGGACGCACTTTTTCCAGTTGAGGCAACGGTGTTTTGCAATGAAATGTAGTGAACTAAGATGATTTAATTACCTGAAGTAGGGAGAAGTCGTATTTTCTTGCACGGTTTTGACTTGTCCAATCTTGTCAACCACGTCCATCCCTTCAATAACTCTCCCGATAACCAAAGCCGAATCATCCAACTCAGGACTATCTTTCGCTGCAATTACAAATTCAGTCCCATTCGGCTCCACCCCAACCTCCTCTTCCTCAACCTTCAGCTTCCCCTGTCGTGCTACCAGCTTAGTCTTCGGGGGCGGTTTTCTAGGATCCCGGACAATAATCCCCAAACTCCCTGATAAGTTCTTTGTTCCTGTAGGGCTTTCGCTCATCATCTTCTCCCATTCATGGATCAGATCCCCATTCGACAGGTCCTTACCTGTGCTTCTCGCCATCTCAGCATCCACACCGTACGATCTTACCCCACCGTGCTGGACGTAGTTTGGCGTGATTTTGACGAATTCTTTCCGTCTATAGCTTATCCCAGCTCTTCCGCTGACAAGGTCAATGAACCGGGAAGCTCCAATTGGGGTCTTCTCGTTGTCTATTGCAACAGTGATTCTGCCTGTGGGTTTTCCGTCGATGGATATGTCAAGGAAGGCTCGTTTACTTGCGGATAATACGGGTTCCTTAATTTATTGTTGGCCTGTGAAATCTCTGAAGTGGGTGCGTCTTCTACTGTACTGGAAGTGGTATTCGCATCAGAGGTTTGACTTTGGATGTCGTCGTCCTCCACAGGACTTGCCGGTGCCTCTTCTAGAGGAGTGGCGTCATTCCCATTAAGGGTTTCTTCCAGTTCTTCTGCATGCGAATCGGGAGGACAGACTGAGAGCTCACTAGAAGCAACAACGAAGTGTTGGTGAAAATTGTGAGTTCGCGACGGGAAAACTTGCAAAATTGAGTGGGAGTTGCCCGAATGGGGCAAGTGGGTGTACTGTAAATTGTTTGTTGAGGATGATGATGAAGAAGTTTCTGTGATGGGAGATGGTGGTGATGCCAAGCTGATCGGAGAAGCTTCGAGCTTTGCAGCATTCTGGCAAGAGGGGAGTTTATCAATCAGATTAGGTGTCCCAAATCTGTTTCTTTCTTTCAATGTCACACACGCAGATTCCATCCTGGCTTAAGCCGCTCCTTGGCAATAAAGAAATGCCGATATAGTGGATAAGATAACAAGTAGCGGAATTTCTCTAGACTCATTGGACGCCACAATCATCAGCAAGTAGGGCCTGGACATCGCGGGCTACGTACCGCGAAATGCATTTTTTATTTTTATTTTTGTGCGGAACCCATTGCTACTATTCGTATGCGTGTTGGTTAACATGAGCGTCTCCAAAGCACGCTGACCAGAAAAATCACAAGCCAAGCACTATGTCACACGCTGGAATGAAAAGGTGCAGTTAGAGGTTTCGAACCAGGGATCAAATAGTCATTTACTTCCTCCTCCGTCAACTCAAATGTCCAAGCTCGAACATATCTAGAATGTTTACGACGCATGCAGCAGTGCTAGACCAGGTAATTTTGACCCGACCCGAAACCCAACCCATATTTTTGCAGGTTAGGGTCTTGATTATTGACTCATCTATTTTTTTTGTTGGGTTAGAATAATAAGTTAATTTTGTGGGTTGGGTTAGGGTAGAGATCTTGACCCATGACCCAACCGGAAACCCAAAAATATATTTGTTAATAATAAAAAATAAAATTATTAATTCATATATATATATATAAATATATATATATATTATTTTTGGATCAAACTATACCTTACCCTTAAGCCCTAGTGTAGTAGGACTATCCCACCTTTAATAATATCACATAATCTTAACTAAACAAACGGCCAAACCAGCTGCATATCAAACAAAGGGCCCAACTAGACCTTAACATAATGTTGAAAACCTAAATGCTCTCGTCTTACAGACTCACATCCATATTTTTTCTCTATGTCGTTGTCCATGTCTATATCGCTCTTCATCTCTGCCCAAGGTTTGATTATAGACCTCTTAATGAATTCTGAAGCCAACAATGCGGATAGCGTGCTGCATAAAAGTTCCTCAATTGTTGGAAACGATTAAGTGATTGTGATTATACTTTTCTTTGGCATGAGCACTCATTGAAACGGGTGTAATTATTTTAAAACTATCAGTCATAGTTTGAGGCTTTGAGCTTTGAGTTTATAAATTATTTCTAACTTTAGAAATTAGTCTTTAGTATATTTCTCTAATGTATAATGAAGATTTTCATTTTTGTTCCCCTTTTGATTAAGGCCACTAGGATCATTGAAAACCCCAAACCTTAATGTGTTAATAATTATGTAATTATAATTTTCTAAGGCTAATTAAGTCCTTAAGATCATTGGTGAAGAAATGAAAACCAAAAGAAAAAGAAAATACGTAAAAGTCACAAAACGTGAAAACGCGTATTTAATTATTTTAGGAGATATATAACCTCCAATAGGGTTATAAATATATTTTTATACCTTAATTACACATTAAGAACATGTGAGAAAAATTCCGGAAGAAAACGGATTCAAATAATGCGTTAAAACGCTAACGGAGTCTTAAAGCGCGTTTTCGAGAAAACCCGAAAACGTGACTTTAAACAGTCGAATGACCCCGTAAAAAAATTATAGTTGATCATATAACTATAAATAAACATTAATGGGAGTATAATAACCATTAAAATTAAATAAACGAGAAATTCCGGAAAACGGGCCGGTTAGTGAATAGTGCTAAACCGGGTAAATTAACGAGCGTTTTCTGTAAAAGACAAAAAACGCTCCAGCCTATAACAGTTATGTGGGCCGGTTTTTTATTAATGAAGATAGCCCCTCACACATGACTAGTTAACTAATTAAATATGTCAAAAGCAAAAACAAAAAAATAAAAAGGTGCCCCCACCCTCTCTCTCCTCCCTCACTTTCTCTTTCCTTTTCTCTTTTCTCTTTCCTCTCTTTCTCCTTCCTCCATCGTTCTTCTCCTCCCCTCTGGTGCCAGCGATTTCTTTCCCCCCTCTCATGGCTACTCCATCTTCTAGCTCATGCCCAAGCTTCATTAAAGCTCCAATCACAAAAATAACTACATATTCTTCATCCTCTATCACCCTCTCTTTTCAAAATTCGAAAAGGATGAGTTTCATTTTCGTGGGTGTTGGCCATTTGAAGAGAAAAGCACACCATTTTGAAGCTTGAAGCTTCCTCTTTCTATCAAGGTAAAAATATCCATGAAAAAGTCATGTTTTCTCCATTTTCCCACCTTGGCCGATTTTGGCCCTTGTAATGACTAGCTTTTCCTCCTTGTTTGAGATTTTCTCCAAGCTTTAAATGGTGGTGGGAGTCCCTCTTAAGATTCAAGAGTTGAAAACCACTCAAAAATCAACAAAGGTAAAACCCTAACTTGTGCTCTAAGCCCTTTTGTTGAATTGAGATTTCATAAGGGTTTAGATGATTAATGGAATGTATTTTGTGTTTCTTGAATGTTGGAATGGAGTTTGGAAACTCCATTTCCATCTTGACCGATTTTCAGGAGAGGAGGAACAAGAGGAGAATTAAGGAGAAACTTGTGGATTAAGGTAAGGAATCTACCTTAAATGCCTATATTAATTGTTTTAGGAGTGGGTTTGGGAAAAATAAAGGATGAAATAAAATCTGGAGCAATAAGGTGCTTGATGTTGGTTAGTTGGATTTTGTGAAATGTTGGTTTGAATTGAGGGCCTTGGAGCCAAGTGATTTGGGATTGTGTTTGTAGTGTTGTTTGGTGAATTTTGAAAGGATATTATGTGCTGGTAGGACCCTTATGGGTGTGGCTAGATTAGGAATGTAAATTGATGTGAATTGATGGTTTGGGAGATGTTAAGTTTATGGGGAAGTTATGGCGAAATTTCGATAGAAAATAAGCGTTTAAGGTGACTTGGTAAACTGGAGGAGCTAGGTGTGTATGTGGTTGAGTTGAGATACTTGATGACCTTGTAATGGTAGAAGGAGAATGATATTGGAAGGGTGCAAAATCTGTAGCATAATGGTGATAGGAACTTAGAATTCCAAGAAAAGAATTGGTGTTTATAACTTGTGAAACAAGGAGTGAACTTGGGTTCAGAGGATGCAATTGTCTAGGGATGATGTGTAATGGTCATTGATGCATTTGGAGAAGTTGGTAGGATGTAAAAACTAACAAGGAGAAGTTAGAAAATGCAAAAGAGTGCAAAATGCAAAATGTGAGAAAACGAAATTGTTGAACTTGAGCAAGAATTGGGTGGTGGATTAACCAGTGATTTCGAGTGGTTTAAGGCATGTTTTGGGGTGATTAATTATGTATAAAACTTGTGGAAAGAGTAGGGAAAGTTTGAGGATGATTTATGAATGATTTGGGGTTGAAAAATCCACTAAGTAGCAGTTTTTAGCAGGGTCCGGGACTTAGGATATGTACCAAGTCCCGGACCGCATTAAAAATCAGTTCGAGACTCAAAAACAGGTTGTGGTCCGGGACCTTAGTCCAGGACCAAGTCCCGGACCAGGGTATGAAAAATGGCCGAGAGTTTAACAAAGCATTGGTCCGGGACTTTAGGTAAGGACCAAGTCCCGGACCACCCCCAGAATTCACCAGAGAGTGTTTTTAAGGGTTCTAAACATGGGGGATTCAATGGTATTGATTTTAGATGTTGTTTAGGAGTTGTTTGGTGACTTATAAAGGTCCTAATAAGTATAAACAAGTGTTGGAAGTGAGTGAGTAAGTAAGGAATTAAGTACACTAAGTTAAACCGAAATAACGGGATAACGGGATAAATACGGGAGTATCAATTATGTGCCTACCGTAGTGCCTTAATATTAATTGAACCCTTTGACATGTAAATAGTGGTCCAAGAGTAAGACACGAGGAACAAGTATGAACCGAGGAGCATGAGAACCCGGTAAAGATAAACCCATGGTGTAGGTATGGTTTTCTTGCAACCTGTGTCCTACCGGATTTCACCGGCTTGTATGCCAATGTGTTTTTCTGTGTGTTTGCCACCTTGCAAGATAAAGCATGAAATGAGTTTACAGTAATTCATTATTGTGGCGTAACTAATTCCGATACCGCTTAACCTTAGTTATGTGTTAAATAATAGTTAACCGACCTTAGGTTCGCATAAGTGATCGGTATTCGGAATAAACGTCCCAACCCATAGGAACGTTCTAACTACGGCTATCCGTGCGTTAGTGTATGTTGTGATTATGTGTGATGTTGTGGCTTGTTGGATATGTTGTTGTTGTTATTGGATACAGTTATCCATGTTTGTCAAAAGGGATATTACACCCCTTATGTGTCTAACCTAGTTAGTAACACTATGTGAAGTGTGTATGTGATAAGTTCCATAAGGGAACCTCTAACTAATAAGTATATGTTATGTATGGAGAGGAATCCGGTTGTTCCGGTCGCGCGTGTTGTTTGGGAGTTAATACATATATGAGAATTAACTCCCATCCTGTTATGTTAGGGTTGTTTTCTTCATTGGATTTCGACCTCCCACTAGCTTAGCCAAAGCTTACCTACCCGACCTCCACATCGGGCTAGGAGGGAAATTATGTATAATGTTGGTAGGGTGTTGAAGCCTAAGTTCGCTTCGACTCCCTCTTTGTTATGTTACGGTGTTCTTCCTCCTTGAATTACAACCACCCACAAGCTTAACCAAGGCTTACCTACCTCATCACTATTGGAGCTAGGGGGAAATTGTAATGTTGTGTACGGTCCTATATGAGGCCGCCACTCAAGTAAAGAAAATGTATGTATGTTGTGCTCGGGCTTATATCACCCCGGCACTCCCTAAATGAAGTTCATGTACTCTAAGAAGAGTGAATTAAGTGTGTATGTTATAAAGTGAAGTGTGTTGTTATGTTGAGTGTGCTAACCTTGTGTCTGTATTCTATTAATGAATGTTTGCTTATAAGCATGATATGTGTGTGAGTTTGTGCATGTTTGAAATAAATCAACCGCATGCTAAGACGACAAATAGTTGTGCGTGGCCCGGTAGCATGCGGGCTGCGGGATTACCATACCAGCAAAGGTGCTGACCCCCTTTGGGGGCTCCCATACTTTTCAGGTACAAGGAACTGGAAGCCGTTCGAGAGTAGGACGGGGTAGTGTTTGTATGTGGTAGTCATGAGAATTGTGGATGTATTATAGGTGTAGTAAGACGAAAATGTATCGGCATTAGTTGGTAATTACTCGGTACAACTGTAATGTAAGGGTATAATGACTGTTGGACATGGAACGGGATCTTTATGTGTAGTCGCTCGGGAATAGTCCATCAGACCGGTACAATGTATGTATGTTAGCCTTGTTAGCCACGTGGATGGCTAACGGCGTGTAACACCAAAGAGTTAAGTGAGGTTGTGAGTTATGAATTCCGACTGCGATATGTTTGTAAGTGTGTTGTTAGTAGTTGGGGTGCTTACAATCATGTGCATATCTAGATAGGATTCCTACCAATAGTGTTAGAGCTTTAGGCTCAGATTGATAAAATATAAACTTATGGAAAAACTATGTGTTATTCTATTCATGGGAAATGGGTCGATCAAGCAAGATTACTTCTCTTCCTTTTGTTTCATCCTAATTAGTGTGCATCTAGCAGTAGAGTGTTTTTGGATTTTTTTATTAATTTCTGCTCCTAATCCATCTAAATTATTGTATGCTTAAAAAAGGGTTAGGTGTGGGTTAGGGTTGAAGGATTTTAAACGGGTGGGTTAGGGTTATGATTTTTTGATCCATCCATTTTTAGGTTGGTTGGGTTGATGATATTTTAAAAGGGTTGGGTTAGGGTTGATATCAACCCGACCCAGCGACCCACCCAAATTGCCAAGTCTAAGTGTTACAATATAAAATGTTTTGTGTTTACAAGGTAGTAGTAAAGATCAATGTAATGAGCCAAGGGCGGAGTGATCTCAAGCCTTTTCTCAATTAATGAAATTACCTAAGCTAAGCTAAATTTAGGTTGGAAGGTCTGATTATGTCAAATTCAACTTTTGTTATAACCTCCGTGACCACGGACTTATAATAGATAATAAAAACAGAAACACAAAATTAGCAAATGATAAAGATATTTTAATATTTTTAAATTATTCTTTTAATTATATTTCGTGTCTTTCTTTTGGTTTTTTTAGTTTCTAGTCATTGTCGAAATTATTTTTAACTTATATAATTTTAATTATTTTTGGCATCTTGTTTAAACTTGACACAATTTTTTCAAAATGTTTGACTGTATACCCTTGAGATAATTAGACGGTCATGTGGTAGAAGGATTAAATAGGAATATCAAATATGTATTGTACCAGAATTTGATAGATAGGTATTCATAATGAAAATGAAACTCATTAGGTATATTGTGGTAAGTTGTAAAAGATAGGGATATTTGATAATTCCTCAAAACCATAGGTATATCAGTGAAATTTCCATATACTTTTGCTTGATTAAAATACACTTGTGAGTACTAATAGTTAGCAGCAAAATAACATTAAGTTGAATAAGATACACTTAAAGTAAAGTAGTGTACAATTTCTAGAAGCGCGTGATTGATAGTACATATGGAATGTTTGTGCCATTAGTGTTATATGCTACTCGCTCTTAATAATATTTCATTATGAAGTTAAAAGTTCACATTTTAAATGAACAAATACTTTTTGTAAGTAAATAATATAGACACATGTTTAAGTTGCTCAAATGTATGAATGTGGTTGACAACAATATTATATTTTGTTTTCTTACATTATATTTTATAAGATATAACATCTTAATATTTTGAACATATTAAGAAATAACACAATAAATATTTTTGGCACAATTTACGAGCACAGTTTTCTGTAAAGTACATTGTATGTTTCCAGATAAGATGGATTTTAATTACAAGAAAAGTGTAATTTTTTGTAAGATCGGTTGGGGGCTGACTCAGACAGACTCTTGTTGTTTATAAGAGGGGCTTGGACTGTAAGGCTCTGGAACGGAAATGTAGACCACAACTTAAGCAATGAGACTCTCTTTATTAATGTAAACAATGATTGCAGAGTTTTCTCTTACTCGTGGACAGTCAAAGTCTGTCTAACCACTCTCACTCACAGGCTATAAAGACAACGCAACGAACACAACGCAACGCAACGCAACACAACGTAACGCAAGACAACGCAACTCTTTGTTGTAGCCTTGAATGATTTTCTGTCTCTGTCTCTCTCTCTATGCTCTAATACTTCCTAATATTCTCTGGAATGCCCCCCCCCCTCGAAATGATGTAACAAACCTATATTTATAGGCCTAAGATGACAGTTATTACATGTGCACATTCTTATGCCAGTTCCTGAAATTTCGGAACTACAGAGTGGGAGAAGTGTGGCTTCTGAACGTGGGCAACTCCTCAGCCACACTCTGTAAGTTTTGGTGCCCAAGTTTCCTGCCTCATAGACAGAGTCTCATTGCCAGCCAGACTCTCTCTGCTTCGGTGTTTCTTTGTATGCAGCCGGACTCTCGTACTTTGGCATTCTGCACCAGTATCAGGAATCAACAGCCAGACTCTCCCTGCTTCGGTGTTTCTGTGTATGCAACTGACTCTCGTGACTCGTTCTCTTTTCATGGGAAGTTAATGTGCGTTAGGTAGAGTTTGACTGAGTCAGACTCTCTCTGACTTGTTCTTTTTAGTTGCGCCAATTCTCTGGTTGACTCTTGCTGATAGCTAGACTTTGGAAATCTTCAGTAAAACTCTTACTGATTCAGGAACCAACATTTCCCCCTTTGCTGATGATGCCAAAACCACTCGAGTGAATCCCGTAACAAGAGTTAACCTACAACCAAAATAATATACAAGCAATAGTCTTGGAAGAACCAACCTTAATGATTGATTCCCCCTTAGTCAAATATTCCCCCTTAGTTAATATTCCCTCTAAGTTGGAGTTGTTATTTAAATCAAGAACATTAAGAGAAGAAATAATAAAATTAAACTAAGCTTAAATAGATAACAGTCTGCTTAACCATCAAGCAGGGCAAAAACCATAAGTGCAACAAGAGTGTTCTTACCACATTGGACATTAACCGGTCTTACTACAATGGGATCCACCGCTTTCCCCCTTTTTGACATCATCAAAGCAAAAAAAGTGAGGTCTTTCAAACAGCCAGAAACAATCACATGGTGAATTAGCCCAACCGATAAAGTCTGCTAAAGTTTAACTAAAAACACCATCTAGGAACAAGGGCTTAGAAAATGGAGTGATAGATGAAGCAAACGTGGTTAGTGAAACTTAGGCACGAAATCACTGATACCCATCTGTGCAAGCCAACCTTAGACAAATAGTTGTTAGTTACTACATTACGGGACTTCGGCACACCCATGAATGACAACACATAAATACTAGTTGTTGAAGACTTAAGTTTTGCAGATGATTGCCTCCTCAGTCAAAGTAGCGATGCAGAAAGACTTGGCGTTGTCGCTCGAGTAGCACCTCTGCAGAAGCATCGTTCACTTGTTCCTATCTACCAAAAAGCGCGACACTACTGAGTGGCTGCGGAAAACTCGGATGGTTGAGAGGCGTGCAAACGTGGGAACGTGAAGCACAAACAGCTCCACAACTCCGATACTTGCGGAAACAAATCAAGGAGCCGTTACAAAGAGACCTTACCGAAGATTTAGGACATAGTTTAACAAGTATATAAGCATATGATTGTAATTAGTTTAGGTGTGAAATTTGGAGATTATTCAGAGAGAGGAAACACCGCTTTGAGAGAGAAAAGTATTCTTGAGAGATCTTAGTGAGATAGTGTCAATTAGCTAGGTATTTATTACCTAGAGAGCACACATAGAACACTCCCCTTTACTCCTTGTGACGCATTGATCAAAGCCGAGAGTAGAGCCGAGTGTTGGATGAGACAGAATACTTCTGTCGAATCCCAAGAAAGGAAGCTAGGTTGTAATTCACATTGAGTTTCAATACAAGCATAATCCTATCTTGTTAAGTTTAAACAAAAGCTTCCGTGTTATCATTTGCACATACATTTATTCTTCAAGCAGAGTTTGTCTGAGACTAACACCTCAGACCTACTCAGTCAGCACCCGTTCCTTCAAGTGGTATCAGAGCTTGCGTTGGCTGACAAATCTCTCAAAATTGCGGAAATCCAAATACCAACAACAACAGAATACAAGTGGAGAACCCAAAGTTAACTTCCACAAACTACAACATGTGGAAAAAACTAGATGGAGTCACACCTCCAGTCACTGAATCAACAACTCTGGACGGTAGTGACGAAAGGTATTTTCCAGTACCTGAAGGGAAACATCCAAGCTCCTATACTGCTGAGGAGCGCAGATGTGTTGAGCTAAATTCCCAAGCCGTACGAGTCATCTACACTAGTCTCTCTCCCACCGAAAAGAAGAAGAGTGTATCACATCAAGGTAGCCAAAGACATATGGGATCACTTCGAGCCGTTCATGAAGGAAATACCAAGCTTCGAAAGTCAAAAAATACAAGAACTGAAGATGGACTACGAAAACTTCGTGGGAAAGCCTGGAGAATCCCTCAGCGACATGCTTGCACGATTCACTGAACTCACTGCCCACTATGGAAGAGCTGTAGATTGGAGAGTCAAATGAAAATATCAACAACAAATTTCTGGATAGTCGGGGGAATGGACCGAGAGTGTTATCTCTACGAAGGCGTTCAAAAGTCTAGAAAAAAATGGACTTTGACTGACTTGGGATCTTATCTTCAGTCCATCAACAAATACAAGATGAATATCAAAAATAGAGGTAATGCTTCTCACTCAAACCATACTGTTTTTATTCCAACGTGAATCAAGCTTTGCAGGTAAAGACTACACCCAGTCAGACATCAGCTCACCAGAACGAGTCATTCCACTATGAGACTACCTCTCCAAATCAGGATTTAATCCAGCAGCTCGGGACACTCTGATTGACGGCATAATAGAGGAAGGATCAGCGAACACCTTCGAAGATATGGCCATACTGTTCAAGAACTTTAAGAGATTCATGCGAGATCGATCAGAAAGGAACAGTCCAAACAGGTTCAGTCAAAATCAAAATCGACAATATCAACCTACACGTAATCAGCAAGGCAGTACTTGAACTAGAGACCGAGTATGCTTCAAATGCCTGAAGCCGGGGCACTACGCAAACAACTGTCCACTCAAGAAAAAAAGATGATCGTGAGCAATATCACTGAAGCAAATTTAGCATGAGGAGACTCTGACTCAGAAGAACCTGAGATGGGAATGTCCAGCTTAATCTGCCTTATGGCTCACAAAAATAGGTATTACAAGAGTCCCTCTGCAGAGGTAAACTGAATATTTCTAGAACATGTGCTATTGTTCTCTTATCAATCAACCCATCACCATAAACCTTTATAACTCCATCTTTTTTTTTTTAAATCTGCCGGCGTTCTTCTCCTCCAGTACAGACCGTCCACATTCGCTCCATTGAACAATCTATTCTCATTGAATTTGGGTTACCCCACTCCTACTGATGTCCCAAAATTCGTCGGTATCCTACAACCGTATCCAGATTTCCTCATTACACAATTCCTGTCTATTCAAACCTCCAATTCATGTGAACAAAAAGGCGCGGATGGTGTTCCTCTGTTCTTAAAAAACAGAGCATAAAAAGAGGCGCAGAAACTTAATCCTTTTGAAGAAGAGCATGTGTTCCATGTATCACATTCCACCTTCTTTTTTTCCCGAAGTTCATGAATCCAAGATCAGGTTCATCTCCCAGTTCAGAAAAAATCCATAAAGGGGTTGAAGACAGAATAGACCCCCGCACGTCCAGTCCTCCACACTTAAAAATCTCATAATCCGAGATTAATTTGAAAATCCTCAAGTTCTCACTTCCTCGCCCCTCAAGAAACGTCCATTCTAAAGTGGTTTGAACAGGATAAAATCGACGGTTGTAACATTTCCTCCGTTTAGTCTATAACTCAACCAAACTTGGCACCAATACAACAACCGTTATCTTCCTTCGTATGGACGTTTTGCTAAACTGCGACAACTCATCCCAATTACTGTAGACGCCGTATAATCCCAAACCCCGACTCTTTCTACTGACTAATCACCCGTGGAATAAACCTTCCTTAGTCCCCATTTTCTCCAACCGTAGAGTTACTCGTTACTCTCCTTCTACCACATCATTCCTACCCCGTAATCCCAAGGCAGGACTTGAACTCATTGCCCCCCCTTACTCGACACTTCCTCGCGGGGCACTCCTCAACAACTCCACTCGAAAAAAGATCAGGCAATCACGCCCTCCAGCCTTCACTAGGAACTCAGAGAACCTGACCTCTCAAGCTTCATCTGCCTTAATCCCTCACCCAATCCCTTTTCACCTTTTGTCCGTCTCTGTAGCTTGTTTTCATGTTATTCCTTTTTTAGATTTATCTACTTACTACATGACCCCAATCATCCTGAATTTGAATTAACTGAAGAACAAGAAAGAATAGCTTCTCTTTACGAAGAAATTCATGTGCTAAAAGGTCATGTCAACAACGATCGATTAAATTGCAAAAGTCTGAAGAAAAGGCCGAAAAACTTGAAAGTGAGTTAAGAGATGCTCACAGTCTCATTAGCTCCATAAAACCCAAGTTTCTTCCTACAGAAAAATCGTTCCAAAATTCCACAAAAATTCTCAAACCAATCACCTTCGTTCGTGAGGTTGCTGCCATGCAAAATCCAAAATTCTTTGAAACGAACTCCGTGAGTCAAAAGAAAACAAGTTCGACTTGAGAAAGAGGTCGATTCCCTGAATATCGCCTTAAAAAGGCACGGATGGAATCAGTCTCATCATCGAATCCTCCTCAATGGCTGAAAAACAAAGCAAAGTTAATCTGCCGAAAATGGCCTCAAAACCCAATGATCTTCAAAGAAGGAAATTCAAAAAAGAAAAAATTTGAAAACAAATTTCGTGGCAAAAGAAGTAGGTTCATCTACCATTTTACTAATTTGTGGTTACTGTGGCTACGACGGACACATTCACTCATCGTGTCATAAGCTTGGCAGAGATTTATCTTTCAATATGCAACGTTTACATACTCTGTCTAAAACACGACATCTTTAAGCTCTTTTTCAAAGAGGGAACCCAAGTTCACCTGGGTTCCCAAGTCTAACCTCTGATTGTCTTGTAGGGAGAGGCCGTGGACAATGACTCTTGGTTTCTAGATAGTGGATTCTCACGACATATGATAGGAGACCCTGACAAGTTCACGACTCTCTCTCAACACCATGGGGGAAAGGTCACTTTCGGCGACAATGCTCATGGTGAAATCATTGGTATTGGAACCGTCGGTAATCCCTCTCTCTTAAGATAGAAAATGTTAATTTAGTAGATGGACTTGGACACAGCCTTCTAAGTATCTCTCAAATATGTGATCTCTCTAATGTTGTTCTTTTCTCGGCCTCTGACTGCAAAATTTTGATGAGCAAACAGGTCTTCTAAAAGCCACTGGTATAAGGGTGAACAATCTTTACAAGTCTATCTCTAGAAACCCTAACCTGGATGACCCTCTCTGTCTTAGTGTACAGGACAAAAATAATCTCTTACTTCGTTTAGGTCATGCTACGCAAAGTCCTAAACCAATCAAAAACAAGAATCTTGTAGTAGGACTTCCTCGACAACTTCTTCAGACCGACACCCTCTGTCCTGCGTGCGTACAGGGAAACTTTGAGAACAAGTTTTTCCAGGTAAACAGAAATGTCTACATCATTTCCGCTGGACATGCTTCACATGGATCTATGTGGACCAATGCTTGTTCAAAGCAAGAGTGGTAAGAAGTATTTCTAGTCATCGTCGATGACTATTCATGCTGACATGGGTACTCTTTCTTAAGAATAAGTCGGAACATTTCTGAATTCGAAACTTTGTTCAAATGATTACTAACAAACTGTCCACCCTGTCAAGACAACACGTTCTGACATGGTACAAAATTTGTGTGATTTCCAGTTTTTAGATTCTGCAGGACAAAGGGAATCATGCACCAAACATCAGCTGCTCGTACTCCACAACACAAGAGGTTGTAAAAGAAAGAGATCGCACTTTGGTAGAAATGTGCAAGAACAATGCTCATTGACAGTAACCTCCCAGCCTCTTACTGGGCAGAAGCTATCACCTGCAGCATACATCCTAAATCGAGCATCAATTCATCCCTTCATCGGCAAAACCCCATATGAAATTATCAAAGGCCGTCCTCCCTTCAGTAACTCATCTACGGCGCTTTGGATGCAAGTGTTTCATACACACCATGGGAAAGATAATCTCTCGGCAAGTTGATTCTAAAAAGCGATGAAGGAATTTTCCTTGGATACTCATCACATAGTCGAGCTTATAGAGTACTCATAAACGTACATCATGTCTTGAAGAAAGTCCTCATATTCGCTTGGAAGAGCTCTCTAACTCTAGTGACTACGAACACAACCCAATTACACATGAAGATGCCTCAGATACTACCTTTATTGAAATACCAGTAGCTCCATCCCTGCACACAAACACCCCTTGCAACGACTCATCCTCCGACAACGACGATGACCCTGATGACTCATTCAAAGATGCCTCACCTACTCCTCACCACACACGAACCACCACCTCCTCAACAAACCACAACCACACCTAACAATCACCAAACACCAGATCCAACCACTAGTCTTCCATCAACTCCCGCACGAAATTTCAACAAGCCTCCCTCACCCAATTACTCAAATCCTAGTGATCCATCCAAAGCATTCAAACCGCAGTGAGATCCATCATAATCTTTGTGCCTTCAAATGCTATTCTGTCACAATCGAACCTCATTCCAGCAAGCTCTACAGGATCATGACTGGATACTCGCCATGCAAGAAGACTACATTCTCTACAAAGACACTCTGTCTTGCGACTTGTTCCCTGTCCACCAAACCATAACCAATTGGTACAAATGGGTGTTTTCGCAACAAGTTAGATGATCAAGGGAATATCTCTCGCATCAAAGCTAGACTGGTAGTCCAGGGATACCTCAAGCTGAAGGATTGATTACGATGAACTTATGCTCCAGCAGCTCGAATTGAGGCAATTTGAATACTCGTGGCCTACGCAGCTCATCGAGGTATGAAGCTTTACCAAATGGATGTAAAAACTGGCTTAATCTACATTTCTACGGATACATCGACAGAGATGTTTTACGTTGCTCACCCACCGGGATTCGAAGGATCCACATCACCCAGAGTATGTCCTACAAGTTAGATAAAGCGTTATATGGCCTGAAGTAGGCACCCCGGGCATGGTATGAGCGCCTTTCATCTTACTTATTATCACATGGATTCATTCGAGGTAAAGTGGACAAAACTCTTCCATCACGCTCACCAAAGGGAGACATACTCATTGTGCAAATCTACGTGGACATATAATTTACGGATCCACTATTCCGAATTATGTTCATTTCTTTTCTGATCTCATGAGTAAAGAGTTTTAAAATGAGTGCTCTTGGAGAATTAAAGTTCTTTTTAGGTCTTCAATCATTTAACAAGAAACGGGACTCAATTTCATCAACAAAAATACATTCACGAGCTATTACTCAAATACAAGATGCAGGATTCGAAAGCCCACACCCACTCTCCAATGTCAGCAACAGAGAAACTATATCTGGATGAAAAAGGAATTGTCGTTGATGCTACACTATACAGAGGTATGATAGAGGTCTCTTTTGTCTAACAGCAAGTAGGCTGACATTCTCTATGCTGTATGTCTCTGTGCAAGATTTCAGACAAACCCAAAAGAATCACACCTACAAAGCGTAAAGCGAATCTTTCGCTATTTAAAAAGCACCCAGGACATGTACCTCTGGTACCCAAGTACTCTCCTGATTTCACTCTAATGGGTTATAGTGATTCCGATTTTGCAAGCTCCTTATTAGACAGAAAAAGCACGTCCGGTACTGCACAATTTTTGGGACTTTGTCTTGTCGCCTGGAGTTCAAAGAAGCAAAACACGGTAGCCTTGTCATCCGCCGAGGCCGAATATGTCTCCGCAGCTGCTTGTTGTGCACAATACTATGGATACAACAACAATTACAGGATTATCTCATTCCTCCTACTGGTACTAACAATTTTCTGTGACAATAATAGTGCTATCGATTTTATCTAAAAACCCTGTTCATCATTCCAGGACAAAGCACATTGAATTCGTCACAATTTCTTAAGGGATTGCGTTTGAAAAGGGCAGATACAACTAGAATACGTTCCTACTTCAGATCAACTTGCAGACATATTCACCAAACCATTGCTACGAGGTCCTTTTGAAGCACTACGTTCACAACTAGGTATGACCCGTATGACTTAGCTAAGGTTGTATCTCTTCTCTTGTTTTTTTCAATATCTGAGTGAAATGCATGAATACGTCTGATGACCTAGTCTGTCTGTCAAAGAAACAAAACACCGGCGTAAAACAAGAGTCTTTGTTTTCTGAAAAACCTCCCGCGAAACTTTCGCCCAATAATCCGCAACAACCTAATCAACCAATCAGCCCACACCTACCTTGACCCACACACACGCCTGCCTATATTCCGACGTCAATATCTATCACTCCCCACGTCCAATCCAACCCATCCCGCTCTCTTTGCCTCTCTTCGCCTTCTCCACTCTATTGCCCACTACAATCAACTCCGATTGTCATGGCTTCAAGCCCTAACCCTACGCACAACCCCATGTTTTCCGACGCCGATCTACCTAATGATCCTCAGCTCCTCCAAGCCCTAATCAACAAACTCACCATCCTCCAAGCCAAACAAACCTCTACTTCCACCTCTGACTCCACCGCCGTAGCCCCCGCCATGTCCATCGACACACAACCATCACCCACCACTCTACCCACTGTGGCAACTGAACCCACCACCATTGTTCACACTACGGCATCCACCCGATCAGAAACCCCCATCTCTAACCAAACAATCGACACTACCCACCACCCCGATCATACCCACCCCCGACACCATACCAAATCGCCAACCAAACTCCAGTTTGGATCCCTTCCACCCACTGATGAAGAAACACAAAATCCACAACCCACTCCCCCGCTAAGAACCCACTGAGGTACATGACCTCGAAGTCCAACCAGCTGCCCCTGAAAATTCACCCCCTCCAAAGAAAACCCTTCGAGCTAAATCCAATGTCCCCCACCCTCCAGCTACAAGAACACTTAGATCTCGGGCTAAGTCATCTTCAAAACCCAGTTCTGAAGCTCCTGTTCCTGCACCATCCCCTGTCGTCTCGGCACCTCCAACTGAAGAAAAGCAGCGCAGCACCACCAACTCTTCAACTCAGGCGGACTCCGACACGGCAACAACTTCCACTAGAAAGCGACTTCGTCCTCGCTCTGAGTCTGTCCCACCATCTCCTGCTCAACGACTAGGTCTGATCGATACTCATTCTGCCGTCTACTCCCCACTAGCCGACGACTCTGTTGAGTCCCGAAACCTGGTAAAAGGAAAGCTACTCGACCTGGACTGGCTCCACTCGATGGAGTTCGACATGTTCGAGGAGATGTTTCACTTTCAAAACTGGATTCATCTCTCTCCACGGCATCCAGACCTACCATAAAGCAGAGGCCTATCAGTTCTACCAGAATTGCGTCATCCGCAAAGGGAAAATAATGACAGAGGTACATGACAAAGCTATCCTTCTCGATTCAACTCCATAGCAACTCATCTAGCAATTCCAACTAGCGGACTAAAATTTTATGATAGGGCTGGCTTTCCTGATCTAGGGTTTATAAGTGCAAAAGAGGTTTATGACTTCTTCTATACCGAACAGCAGAGTTGGTCACTCTTTGGACCGACCATCTCTGTCAAATACCCACCAAATGCTTCATACCTTGGTGATCAAAACTTAGTCCCTAAAAGGAAGGAAACCAGTTTGTCCGCCCGTTATCTTGCTATCATGTACTGTCTGCTCCATCATCAAAAGATAAACCTTCCAAAACTAATCCTCAACCACATAGCCTCAACCATCTCCTCACCCCGACACTCCCTGGGGTACATATTCTGGCTCCCGAAAATCCTCACCCACTGTGATGTTGTCCTTGATCCCTCCAAAGCTAGTCGCATCACAGACACTGAAATCCTCGGTCAGATCCTGTACAACAAAACCCCATCTTTCCAGATCAAGTCGGTCTCCAAAATAAACCCTCCTCCAAAAAGCTAGCCCCACCAAAACCGCACCGCCTCACCTCCTGACACAGCCTCCCTGTCTGAAAGGGTAGCAGCGATCGAGAACAACCTCGCCACTCTATCCAAGAAGATGACATGCTCATCGACGTCCTCAATAAAAACCACAAAACAGACGATGAACATCTTTGCAGGAGGAGTCCAGAAGCTGGCGGAGGAGTTCCGGGAAACCTTTGCTGAAACTCTGGAAGCGGCTAAGCAAATGGATGGCGCTGGTACTTCGGGGGAAGTTGAAGCACAGGATGAGGACACAGGAATGGATGGAGATGACTACCCCCACCCTTTTAACTCTTAGGAAGAACTGACTTTTGAATACTTTTGACTTGCGTTGGTGAATTTTTTTAATGACTTTTTTCGGATTATGGTTTTTGGATATTTTGTGTGTTTCCCCTGATGTTGGCAAACGGGGGAAGCGGTGTATCCCGCGGCTGGTGTATGTGGGTAACTATGTGTGGATGTTGAGTGCCTCTGAAGGCCTCATTTGTTTTGGATTGGTTGTTATTTCTGCTATGTTTTGGTTGAAGTAGTTTCGTACTATGGTTATTATCTGCTCTTATCAACTGCATTACCTTAAGGGGGAATATGTGTTTAAGGGGGAACAAACAGCAAGCTGTTCTCCCGAGATAGTTGCTCTGCCTTGTTGTCTACTCTTTTTGCAGGAACATTCATTACAAAACCACAAGTCTATGCTGGATACACTAAGTTTGCCATCATCAGCAAAAGGGGGGAATTTGTTGAAGACTTAAGTTTTGTAGATGATTGCCTCCTCAGTCAAAGTAGCGATGCAGAAAGACTTGGCGTTGTCGCTCGAGTACCTCTGCAGAAGCATCTGTTCACTTGTTCCTATCTGTCAAGAAGCGCGACACTGCTGAGTGGCTGCGGAAAACTCGGATGGTTGAGAGCGTGCGCAAACGTGGGAACGTGAAGCACAAACAGCTCCACTACTCCGATACTTGCGGAAACAAATCAAGGAGCCGTTACAAAGAGACCTTACCGAAGATTTAGGACATAGTTTAACAAGTATATAAGCATATGCTTGTAATTAGTTTAGGTGTGCAATTTGGAGATTATTCAGAGAGAGAGAAACACCGCTTTGAGAGAGAAAAGTATTCTTGAGAGATCTTAGTGAGATAGTGTCAATTAGCTTAGGTATTTATTACCTAGAGAGCACACATAGAACACTCCCCTTTACTCCTTGTGACGCATTGATCAAAGCCGAGAGTAGAGCGAGTGTTGGATGAGGCAGAATACTTCTGTCGAATCCCAAGATAGGAAGCTAGGTTGTAATGCACATTGAGTTTCAATACAAGCATAATCCTATCTTGTTAATTTTAAACAAAAGCTTCCGCGTTATCATTTGCTACATACATTTATTCTTCAAGCAAAGTTGGTCTGAGACTAACACCTCAGACCTACTCGGTCAGCACCCCGATCCCTTCACTAGTGATTAAAGAAATGTAGCCTTGTGGTGAAGCGTGAACCAGTCATACGAATTCCATTCTTGGAAGTGGTGACCAAAATAAGAGCTTGGTTGTGGCCTTATCGTGGAACTCTCTCTCTCTCTCTCTCTTTCTTCTTCTTCTTTTTTGCAATGCTAGAACAAGAGTTCTTCTATTTCTTTCTTTGAAAACCACTTCAACTCTGCCAGTATTTTTGGGTAGTTGGACTTTGGCTGTATTTTTGGGCGGCTAAAGAAGATAAGCTTTGATGGATTTAGGTGGTAAACGAGACCAAAATGCCAAGCAGCTGGTGAGCAGATGGGATTGGGGCACTGTGCTGCTAGGGGATCAATTTTGAAGCTAGGTGATGCAATTTATGTATTCAGGGTTTGTTAAGGTCTCTAGAATTGTGAGTGTCGACCTGCTAGTGGGTGTTCAATAAACTTTTGCAAACAAAGTGTGGTTGAACTAGATAACCAAGGAGATTCTGGTTGCCAGAGAGACCATACCTGAGTACCCAGACTCTGCCTCCAAGTGGGAGAGGAGATATGATCAACCTCAGTCAGAGCGAGTCACACCAAGGTGTGTGCGAAAGAATCCAGATCATCGAGTAATGCCATGGTAATGATCTAAGCAGGCTGGAGTCTGTCAAAGCATAGTTTAATAAGATTAAGATCTTCTCTACACAATATTGAAAAAAAATGAGAACACAAGTCTATATGGTTAAATAATTCACGCGTGAGTCTGCTTGCATTTCGCACAAGATCCACAAACGAAGTCTTCTTGGATAGTTATATCCAAAAACCTGTATCATATCCAACAGCATACAACAAGCAAGACCCTGCCTGGCGTGCCAAATATTAGATTTTAGTGCTGCAGGCGTAGGCAAAGTTCACTTGTATCACTAAAAGAATTAAAGTGCTAAGCAAATACTGGTGTCCAACTCAAAGTTTAATGGCCTTCAAATTTCCAGATTTGTATTAATTAAGAATGTGACAATTAATATGAGAATACAAATACTAGATTATAGAGATCATAAATAAGAGAGAGATGCACCGGTTTTTATATTACCGACAAAGGAAGTGGAGGTGCTACCAACGGAAGCAATTCGAATGATTTTACCTTGTTTATTGTTTCCGAAAGTGACTGGACCTCCACTGTGAAGAGAAAGTAAAGTGGACTTCATCTGGTTTATCTAGCATGTAACACGAGTTCACCTGCACTTCCCTTTGCAAAACTATCATTGGTTAGCTTTAGGGACCCATATATAATGGGGTCCCCTTTTCGAGCATGACTTAAGCAATTTTTCTCTAGCTTCTAAGATTGCACAAATTCAAATCATATTAAAGAAAGATGATGGCTCAGTTTGTACCGAGCGGAGTCTTGATGACCATAACCACCACAATAGCCAAAAAATTTTTGGAGGAAGAGGAACATATATGTGGTTCCCTTTGAAATTGTTTGCAAACTTCTTCTTCTGAAAAGACCGGAATCAAGCATCATTTGCTCGTGAGACTCCTGTAGAAAAGCCCATTTTTCCATTTAACCACTTAGGAGTCTTTAAGGTTGAACCAGAGCCTGGTTTAGAAGACTCTAATTCCTTCTTCAGTCTGCTCACTTCCTTTTAGAGCTAAACTTTGTCAGCTTGAGTATCTTCAAGCTTGGTGCGAGCCCATTCAGGGATCTGATCAGGACTGATCTCCTTAACAAACATCACTGGTTTGAATGGGAGAGTAGGTGGTTTCTCTTTGGACTTACCCTTGAGCTTAGTTAACTGGATGGTGGTGACTTTTTCGACTGTAGTTTTTTATTCTACACGTTTCTCATTTTCATCCTTGAGAGACTTGCATTGGTGTGAGCCTCAATTTTTTAAACCCTATCCTATGTTGATTATTGATATTAGATCTAGTCAGTTTTAGGTGCACTTATAACCTAAGATTAATAACTATGTAATATAATTATATTAAAACCTAAGCTAGCTCACTGGAACCTATTATGAGTCGCCACCAAATTTTACTAGATCAAATTAGGAAAGGAGAGTTCAGGTTCGGGGGCTTGATATTCGACTTAATTAGGGTTCAATTACTTTCAGTACCCCTAGAAGTCGTTTTCCTCTACTTAGTTTAATTATGGCTTATTACGAGTCGTTTTAACCTAAGTGCGCGCTTCTGATTTTTTTGTATTTTTAACAATTTTTGACAGAAAATTAAAGTGGAAACTGAAAGTACCTAGACTAGGGTTGGAGGCAGAATTAGGTTAATTTTGTTTATGTCCATAGCCACGGACCCCATGTCCGAGACCACGAACCCCAGTTAACCTAATTATACAGAAAAGTCGAATTTAAGAAAAAATGAAATTTTGAAAAGTTCGGGGCCATGAACAAGCTGTCCGTGGCCCCGACATTATTTAGAAAACCTAAATTTTGAAATTTTAAAATTCCGCCGCCGTTCGTGGGTGTCCATGGCCACGGACAACCCGTCCGTGGTCCCGGACCATAGGTCCGAGGTCCCGGACCACCCACGGACAGGGGTTTTCTGATGGTTCCCGACGGTGTTTTCGGCTAAAAAATTATGCATGTGTAGCCTGAAAGATATACAATACGTTAGTAATTGAAAGATTGCAGTTTGAAGTCTAATTACGCACGAAACTTGACAAACAAGTAACAAGGCAGAAGCAAAAGCAATTAGCAATACAAAAGTGTAAAAAGGTTAGTTTGAACCCAAAATTTGACAGAGAGTTAATAAGGTCGTGGAGTTAGAAAAGTAGAATTGTAACCTGTTTTACCTTCAAATTCAAGAGATTCTTCACGTCGGGATTCTTCAGTGGCTCCGATGGTGCCGGTCCCGGATTGAGTTCGACCCGAGCTTCTGGTTGTCGATTGTTGAAGGTGTTCTTCACGTTTTGGAGGTGGTTTGGTTGATGTTTGATGATTTTTGATGTGTTGGGAATTGGAAAATGTGTTTCGGTGTTGATTTCGCTGAGATTTCGGTATTGTTTTGGTGCTTGAAGGTAAAAAACGTGGGAGGCTGGCTATGGAGAAGAGTTTTGACTGCCTAGGGTTCTAAGAGCTTATGAGATTCTCCTTTGATCAAAAGATTCATCCCTTTATATAGAATTTCTTAAAGATAAATAAAATCTAGTAAAAGTAAGATTTTTTGGCATTTTAATTAAGTGACTTCCCAACGGAATTTTGCTGTGAAATTTTAGCCACATGTCAAGGATGGAAATTATGATTTTCTGAAGTGGAATCGAATTTTTTAAATGTTGGAATATTTTTAAATTCAATTTCTCGTCAGTTTTACTCAGAAATTGCTAGAAAATTATTGAAATTCAAAAAATCAAAATTCCAACGCCATTATGCTTAACATGTCATCCTCTATCATGTTTTAAAATTTCAAAGCATTTCAAGTTGATTTGAGCATCTTTTGGGAGAGAGAAAGCCTAAAGGAGGTCTTATGAGCCTTAAAAATTACAAAAATGCCCTTGACGATGACGCAACTGCTCCCAACGCCCAGAATGCGCCGATCGAGCCAGAATCCCTCATGACTTGACTGAAGTGCCTCTCACAACACCAAAGCCTTACAGACCCTAACTAGGGGGGTCAAAATTTTGGGTATAACAGATTGCCCCTCGTCAACTAGACTTTGTAATGAATATGAAAAGTATGGTTGATGCTTGAGTGATGCCCCAAAATTTCGGGTCATGAACAGACCCTGCATGCTGTTGGAAACTAACAAGTCGTGTCGAGCTATTCTAAGGCGTTGACTACCTATAAGGATGATATGATGTCAAGCTATTCTAAGGCGTTGACTACTTATAATGAATGAAATGATGTCAAGCTATTCTAAGGCGTTGACTACCTATAATGAATAAGAAGATGTCAAGCTATTCTAAGGCGTTGACTACCTATAATGAGATAAAGTATGCCAAACATTCTAAGGTGTCGGGAACCTGTAATGCAAATGTAGATGTCATGCAAAAGAAGATGATATGATATGCTGATGATGCTCGGATGCTTCTGGGGACCGAAACCCGTTCCAATGCTCCTGGTTGGTATACTATGGGGACTTATTGCCTCTGCCCACCAACTAGGGTGCTGGGATCACTTCTAGATTACCAAGGGGACTTATTGCCACTGCCCACTAGTTGTTTCTCCCAAGAATTTGACACGAAGATGGGGACTTATTGCCTCTGGCCCGCCAACTTAGATCACACTCTGTCTCGTACTTGTCTCGCACTGAAGATGATACTAGGTCTCGTACTGGTCTCGCACTGGATGATGACGCTCGGTCTCGCACTGATGAAGGTGATGGGTCTCGCACTGACGAATATGATGGTCTCGCACTGATGAAGATGCATGGTCTCGCACTGAAGAAAATGATGGGTCTCGCACTGATGAAGATGGTGGGTCTCGCACTGAAGAAAATGATGGGTCTCGCACTGAAGAAAATGATGGGTCTCACACTGATGAAGATGGTGGGTCTCGCACTGAAGAAAATGATGGGTCTCACACTGATGAAGATGGTGGGTCTCGCACTGAAGTCTCGTACTAAATGGACGAAGAAAAGCTGAATCTCACACTGATTCTAGGTCTCGCACTGAATGAAGATGTCTCGTACTGAATGATGAAAATGCAGGGTCTCACACTGATTTTGGGTCTCGTACTAAAAATGAGTTAGAAAGATAATGGTCTCGTGCAAATGATGAAAACTTATTACTAGACTGCCAAACATGGCAATGATGATAAGATGTATGCAATCAAAATATATGAAAGATTCTCGTTCAAAACAGGAAACTGTTGGAAAAGGTGCCAAACTTGGCAATGTGGAGGTGTTATGCAAAAGTTGTAAAGTGCAACTAAAGTGCTTGTTGGAAGCTTGCTCAAAACAAGGGACTGTTGAAAAATGTGCCAAACATGGCAATGCTTGAGAAAAACTTTGCTGAAAAAGGAAAGTGAAATGATCATTTCCTGACTAAGAATTTCAGATCTGCAATTTGTTTCTTAGAGGATGAACATGCCGTTGGTGGAAGTGTGTGGTGTTTGTTATGGTGCTAATGGCTTTTTCCAGTGTTCAAGATTTGTGATAGACCTAGGATTGGGTTGTGATTTTGGATGGTGGTCAGGGTTATGACGGGCCTGATGTTCTTGTGGAGGTAAGGCCAATGACGGGCTTGAGAGTGTGTGTGTGATGGTAAGGGCTTATGTGTGCCTATGGTGGGATGGTGGTGCTCAAGCTTTGGGTTTCAATTGGTGTTGACATGGCAATTGTAGGAACCAACAATTGCCCCCAGTATTTTTCCCTTAGGACAATCTGAGCTAGAGTTCACGGCAATCGATCGGAACGATCGATTGCCCCCGGTATTTTCTTTGATTAAACGCGCAACAAGTCTCGTCCTCACAGGGTCAAGGCTTATGTTTTGATGTGGTGCTTCCTAACCTACACACGACATGTTTGGTGTTTGCACTCATTTCTCGCTCATGGTCATAACTTTTAGACCATTGAATTCGACATTTGATGGATTTACGCATTTGATCTGTTACTTTCATGTGATTGGACACACAACTATCAAGTCGGAAGTCTTTAAAGCTTATAACGCGGTCATGGGGTGTGATGAAGGACAACGGGACCATGGAGGGATATTTTAGGTATTTGGAGCTAAAGGGTGACCAATGCTACACCTTGCGTCTTCTCTCGGAATCATCTTCCTTGTCTTGAAGTCGTATAGCTGCTTCGTGTCGACGTAGTTTTTGAGCTTCTGACTTGGACTTTTGAATTCGTCCTTTACACCATTTATCCTCTTCTTTGTCATTCGGATTTCCTTGAGGCATTTCGGGTTTGCCTTTTTGTTTTATCCTTTCTTGACTTTGCCTTCGGGGTTCTTATGTTTCCCGGTTTTGGGCTTCGAGAGCTATTTTGATGTGAGCTCTTTAGATCCTGTGTCACTCTGGGACCATTTGTGGATCACTTCGTCATGCTGATAGCAGCGTTGCTTCTTTGGACTAATGAGAATGTTATCTGAGATCTGACTCCCCGCTTCCTTTGGTCACCGGGTCGAACATTCATCATTGGCTGGGTTATTTTGTGGAGTTCATAATATCGAAAAGGGATATATGAAAGGCTCGGCGGGGGTGCCTAGGGTTTAATGTCAGGGTTCACAAGCTTTTGGCTATGTGGTGTTGTACCTAGGTGCTTCGTCATTCCTGATAGTTTTGTATCCGTTCTTCGTTACTTTTCACAAGTCTAAGAGTAAATTTACAAATTATCTCCTTCGGTAGGAGTTATGCCATTTGCCTTACCTTTGAATGTGGTCTCACCGGAGTCGTGTAAAAATGACACGCTCGTTCACTCGTGGTTTTTCCGCTCAAAACACTCTCACAAATTTCACTTAGAGACCAATTCACACGCTTAAACGAAAGATTAAAGATGATGATCCTGAACTCAGATTTCCCCCAGTATTGACCTGGGGTTTATAACGACACTTAAAAAGATGTAGAATTTGGACCGCTTTGTGGATTGTTTTGGATGTTCTGTGACGGTGTTTTGACGGACATGATCACCCTTTTGGAAACAAAAGACAAGTCATTTTGTTCTGTTGCCAGAAAGTGATTATTTCGTGGTCATTTTTTGTTTTATGTTTTGTTAAACGAATGCACAAAGATTATGAAAATGGAGCTACGCTTTTATTCATGAATAAAAATTACAATCTTAGGAGACTGAAAATTAACTAGGAAAAATAAAAAACTAGGAAATTTTGAAGATGCAAGAAAATACAATCAGTGATGAATCACCTAAACAAAGTGATCTGCATACTTAGAAAAACTGGGCTTCTTGCTCGACGAGGTCCTGAATCTTGTGCCTCAATGCTCGACAATGTCGGCATGATGGCCGGGCAACTGATGGTAGTGGCAGAATTGATTAAGACGTCTCCCCAAATGAGTGGTTCCTGGCCGAGGGGCCAAGAGCTGTAGCAAGTTCCTCCTCTGAAGCTCTTCAAATGCCTGACTTGGTGTTCGACTAATGTCGGTGAATTCCCATTGTGATAAGTCTCGGCGTGGTAAGGGTACCGTCCTAAAGTTTTGATGCGGAGCTCTGGGTCGTTGAACCACATTTACTTCTGGGAAACTGCTTTGAGCACAAGCTACCGTCTGAAAGTAAGCCTTTTCTGGTCCTGGCTTAGAGAATTTGGAGCCGCTGCTGGAGTTTCTTGAGCACTCGAGCTCCAACCCTTCCTTATGAATCCTTTCCTCTAGAATGCCGACTTGTCCCATCAACATTTCCAAACTCAGGAAGTACATAAACTTTAGCTCATGGTTGTGTTGTTTTCGCATGTTCTCAATTATCATGCGGATTTGCTCTTGCTCGTCCATTTTGGTAGGCATGGCAGCAGCCTTTCTCCTCCAACGCTTGATGAAGTCAGACATGGACTCACTGTCTTTCTGTCGAGTTCCTGCAAGATCGATTCTGGTGACCTCGAGGTTCTTAGCATACTCGAAACGATTTAGGAAAGCTTCGCAAACCTCCTCGTAGGTCTTAGTATTCATCTTATGAGTGAGATACCAACGTTGAGGAGTCTCATCTAGATAGCGTGCGAAAACCTTGGCTTTTTGCATGTCGTTGAGCCCCAGGATGGACATTTCCCGGTCGAACATAGCCAAATGAATTTATGGATCCGAGGAACCCTTGTACAAAGCGAGTGTGGGCAGCTTCAGCTTTGAGGGGATTAACTTCGGGATACGACGCCGTAGAGAAATAATCGAAGCCAGCTGGTTTGTTGGCTTTCTCCATGCGCTCGATCCTTTTAAAAACTCTTTTGACCTCTGCAACTAATTGGTGTCTGGAACATCTTTCCCCACACGTGTTTGAGGATCTTGGGCCCTAACGGAGTCAATCTCGATGTAACTACGGTTAAGATTTTCATCCGCAAGCTTTTCCAGAGTGTGCTGATTTGTCTCCTGGAGATTAGCCTTACTCCTCAATTCCTCGACAATGGACTCCAAGACCTTGCACCTTTGCTGCACAGCGGCCAACTGGGCATCTGTGTTGATCGGATTTCCTCCTTCTGCCATATCTGGATTCGGGCTTGCCTGTTTCCAAGATCTCCATGATTAGCTAACAAGAGGAAATAGGTTGAAAGACACTAAGGTGAGAATGACGCTTCATAAGGTAGATCAAAATAGGCTTAGGCTGAAAGCAAGTGGGCCAGGATACCCAAAAAATGAGGTGTTTGGGCTGAAGTATCTTTCAGACTATAGATTGGAATTTGGACTGAAATCTAAACAGATGGCTTTGATTGGGCCTGAGAGGTGACACCTAGATCTAGGGTTTTGGGCTAGGGCCCAGATAAGAAGTCTACCTAGACTAGAATGAGCCCTTGGGCCGGATGTGTTTGGGCCTGAAGTAAAGCTGAAATACCCCTAAATTAATTTAAATTAATTTAGGGGATTTCTTTTGTTAAACCTTAAGTAATACTATTTAATATTAAAGTATTGTATGGAATTATGGATATTAATATTATGTGGAATTATGGAAATTAATTTAGGGGATTTCTTCTATTTAACCCTAAAGAATACTATTAACTATTAAATTATTATATATTATTATATAGTATTATGAATTTAATAATAAGATTTATAAGTCAATAAATCTTGGGAAAATTTCTAAACACTCCAAGTATATTATAAAGATTTTAGAAATAATTTGGACATTAATTTGACTCATAAAAGTCAAAATAAAATTATGGAAACCCTAAAGCTTCTTAAGCCTTGCTAGGGTTGACTTTTTGAGAATGGTCAAACCAGCCCATGAAACCTATACCAATAAATAGGTTATGGAAAACCATGAAGATCGATTAAAAGAACGTCAAAAATGGATCATCCTAGCCAAAGTTATGATGGAATGAAGTTTAGAGTCAAAATTTTGAAACCTGCCACGTGTCAATCGGTTACAGGCCACCCACACTTAGCTTAAAAATCGGAACAGACTTATGCGATTTTGCCCTAACTTTAGACGACTATATCTCACTCATCTTTGAGAGTTTTTGAGTGCCGTCTTCTTTGTTGTCTTCTCCTACCTGCCTCTTTACAACCATAACTCACACTAACCTAGATCATCCTACATCAACCGGAATTTCGATCCAAAGTAGCCACCCTGTGAAACCGAAAACACAGATTTCCAGTTTCCTTCGATTTCAGGTAAAATTCGTCTTGCCATAACTCCATCATCTTTCAACCAAAATTCGATTTCTATAGCTCGTTGTGTAGATCTTTAATCCTTCTACAACTTTCGTGTTGATGACCAAGGCTGATTCATAACCGATTGGGAGAGCGAGACGTCTAAAGATCTCGATTCACCATTGCATAAAATCATACAGAAATCGCAGGTATAGACTCGTAACTTTCGGGTTAGATTTCTCCTTGTGTGTTACGAGTTAGAGTGAGTTCTTGTTATCAATATGTAGAGTTAAGTTTCCTCTTTAAATTAAGTCCAAGAACAAAGCCTAACTCGATCTGTACCGAAACTTATGGTGTTGCAAAGTTGGCTACTCGACAACTCGTAAAGTTCGAATTTTTCCAGAACATCGAATTTGGTTTCCCCCGTGTTGTTGCTTCTCCAGTGAGTTTCCGATCAAATTGTCCCGTTATTGTCATTCGCCTTTACATTATCGGTCAAACCCATGTCCCAATTTCACCTGTTATGCGTTATACTAAGAGAATTTGGCAAATTAAGATTCGAATTACATAAACCCTAACACTCCTCGACCATAAGCAATCTTTGCAGAATACTGCATGATATGTTGAAATACCCCCGTAATTAAAAATAGTGATTAATTAGGCTAATGAATAATTTAGAAGCTTAATTAAGTACAAATAATCATGAGGGAACAACCCGAAGAAACAGATCCTTAAAATGGATTAAAAACACTAACGAACCTTAAAGCACGTTTTTCGAGGTAACCGGGGAAACGTGTCTTTAAGCGGGTCAAATAGACTCGTAACAATTTTGGTCAACTAAATAATCATTAATAAATATTAGTGAAGCTTTAGGACCAATAGAATCAATAAAACGAAGATTAGTAAAAACTGTCAAAAAACGGGAAGTTGTGGGGTAGAAACATAAATAACCAAAACTTATGTGTCCACTTTGAAAATAAAAAGTAAAAGTGATATGTGTGTGCTGTGTGTTGTCCGATTGGGACTCCCCCTCTCTCACACTCTCTCACACACTCACTTACTCATTTACTAACACAAAATAATAAAGTAACTCACATTACTACTTTATTCTCTCACACTCTCTCTCTCTCTCCTACTCTATTCTCTTCTCTCACGTAGAACCCCCCCCACACTCTCTCTCTTTTTCTTCTTTCTTCTTTCCCCATGCGAATTCCATGGAAGCTTGAGAGAACCCACACAAAACCTCTCTTCTCTCCTCTTGTTACTCCATCAAACCTTCTCCAAAAATTAAAAAGTATACCATTGTTTTCCTCTCTTCAAGGAGAACACTAGCCTCTTTTCAAAATTCGAAAACCAACATTTTTGTTTTTATGGGTATGCCCCATTTGGAGCTTCAAGACCACCACTAGCACCACTCCTTCTCCTTGTTTTTTGAGGTAAAAATCTTCTTGAAACTCCATCATTTTTCTCTAGCCTTAAGGGCAAACGAAATCTGAAGCTAAACCCTTGTTTGCTTCTTTGAATGCTAGCCGATTTTGGCTTTGTTGGAGAGTGGGAAGATTGTTCTTGAGCCATTCCAAGCATTACATAAACCCTTGGAAGGTAATACATCTCTAACCCTAAAACTTGCATTAAAAACTTAATAATGTTAGGGTTAGCTTTTAGAATTGAAGTGTATATATGTGTGGGCTGTAGTGTTAGAATCTTGGTTGCTAACCTGTGGGAAGAGGAAGAGGAAGAAAGAGAGAAAGAAGAAGCAAGAAGAGAAAAAAACAACGACGAGAAAGAACAAGGTAAAATGATGCTCTCTTTGTAGTTTAGTAATGCATTATGTAACAGATTTTTAGAAATGAAATTGTATGTAATGGTAATGCATTAGTAGTGTATGTGTAGAAAAACAAGGTTTTAAACCCTTTGAAAACAATCAAAAAACTGTCACAAACTAAATTGGGATTGAATGTAATGTGCAAGAATTTTAAGAGTGTTGAGTATTGGTATTGTGTATGGGAGCTTGTATATATACGGTTGTTGAAAACAGGTGAGATGATAGAAATGTGTGAATAAACAATGTGGTGAGAGTATAAAAATATAGGGGACTATGGCAAAATTTGTCTAGGATTAGAACACTTAATGAACTAGAAACTAGGTGAAAACATATGTTGTAACAGATTTTGCTTTGAGTTGGTTAGTGGGCAAGTTGGGAGAAGTGTGTAATGCATTAGAAGCTTAGGAGTGACATTAGAAGAGGGAGTTATAGTTGGGAGAGTTAGGACTAAAATCTGTAGCAAAATGCAACTAGAGAAGAAACTATGTGAGCGTTGAAATGGAATTTGGGAAGAACAGAGTGTAAGTTAGTATAGGATTGTGTAAATGAATTAAGGAATGAAACAGCATGATTTAGAGTGTTTAAGTAGTGGTAAAACATGTGGAATAAGTGTAGGAACAATGGGAAGTAATGGGTGAAAGATAGAACTGAAAACAGAAATAAAAATGCAAATACTGGGCCGGACCGACCTTGGGACCGAACTTGCAAGGTCGTCGAGCCCAGATTTACAAAGGACGGAAACCTTCTGGAATGGACCGACCTTGGGACCGGACATGCAAGGTCGGTCGGCCAGAAGAATTTCCCGTAATGCAACCTACTGGAATGGACCGACCTTGAGACCGGACTTGCAAGGTCGGTCGACTCAAAATTTTCCGTCTTGTAAGCTACTGGAATGGACCGACCTTGCGACCGTGACACTGCAAGGTCGGTCGGGCTAAAATTCGCCTGTAACGAACTTACTGGAATGGACCGACCTTGGGACCGGACATGCAAGGTCGGTCGACTCCAGAATTTCGAAACCAAAACTTACTGGAATGGACCGACCTTGGGACCGGACTTGCAAGTCGGTCGTCGGCCCTGAAATTTTCCAGCGTAATCCCTTACTGACTTCGACCGACCTTGGGACCGGACTTGTAAGGTCGGTCGGGTCTTACAAAAAAAAATTATTAAATTAAATAGTATATATATATGTATACCCTTATATACATATGTACATATATGTAAGTATACCAATGTTAAGTAAGGAAATAAACTTAAAGTAAAGAAGAGTAAGTAAGTAATGTGTAAGTGTAAGAATGGAAAGGACTTAGTAAGTATGACTTAGGAAACATAGTTAATCGAATTAAGCTAATGATAGTTAAACTAATCACCGAACATATGTATGTTATAGGACTTGATTTGTGAGCACCGAAGGAACGTTGGATACAAGTACAACGGTGAACGGTATGAATTCCTCATGCCCCGTATGCTATCTTGGTTACTCTGATTTGTGTGTTGTGTGCTAATTGATCACCAAATAAGATAATGCACGAATCGGAGTTATCATGCTTACTTGTGAATATGTAGTGTGGTATGTTGTGAATATGTTTCTTAAATCTCAGTTTGTATAATTCATGAAATGTATGGATGAATATGAATGTGTGTATGTATGTTGTATTGTACTGTGACCGATTGTGATGTGCTTGGACTTCTAACTTATTCCTAACAAGCTAACCAATCTAACTTAAATTGGTAATTAAATTGGAATGAGTAGAAGTCCGATATAGTTTCGGCCACGCGTGAGGATGAGGAGACACAAGAGGTTGGATCCGATTCCTGACTCTTAACTGGTCCGCGGCCCAAATCCCTTAAGTGGGTAGCATCCCGGATTGGTGAGTCAAGTAAATCCCGAGGTGGGACGGAGTAGTCCCCAGGCCGGAGGTCATACCGACTTGAACTTGAGTATAAGTAAGTAAGTAAGAATGAGTAAAAGTAATTGAAAGTAAGTAAGTGCAAGTAAGAGAATAAGTGAAATGAGTAAAAGAGTAAACAGCATTCCGATTAACCCGGATGCGTAACTTGGCTAACATCGTGAAGGTAAGTATTGTATGCACTATTGTATTGATGCCTTGAATTGTGAATGTATTGTAAATGCATGTATGTTGTATGTAAAGCATGTATGTATGAAATTAATGAACATGTTTAGTGGACGTCAAATAGTCGGCGTGCCCTAGCTAGCACGCGGTATATGCGGAGTTCATGCGCAGCTTTTGCTGAGCCCCTAGGGGCGATGTTTTTACTACACGCAGGTACAAGAGAAGGATGAAGGCCGTGAAGTGTTGGAGCTTGTTTCTTTCTGATTTCTTTTTTTATTGTAAACAATGAATTGATGAATGGTGTACTAAGTAGTACACGGCTGTAGTTTTGTTAGCCGGTGTACCATGGGTACACCTTTTTGGATAGTGGAAGTATTGGATTGGGGTATAGATGAGTAGCTTGTAGAAAACTCATTCTTTTGGGAGTTTGAATTGGGATGTAATGAATACACTTAAATACTCGGTGATCCATTGATGTAAGTATTCGGTATGTGGTATTTTGGTAAGTAATTAGTAGCTCGGTACACTATGTTCATCAGACCGTTACTGTAAGTAGAATAGCCTAGCTAGCCGTATGGGCGGTTAGCGGCGTTGTATCACCCGCCGTAGTAATAGTAGTATTTCCGCTGCGGACTGATAGGATTAACAGGACGATTAGACGGTAGCATAGGATTAACGGTAGGGGTGTTACAAAAGTGGTATCAGAGCGTAGTTACGCTCTGATGTCCTTAGTTACCGAGCATAGGGGATTACCGAGTTAGGATTTCAACCGTCTTAAGACGGATACTTAGAAACCTAACTAGGAACTACCGTTGTTAACAACGGATACCCTTGACGTTCTTAGGAACGATACCTTGTTTAAATTCCAAGACCTTTGAGTCATATCTTGCGGAGCCTAATGTAACTGCTAAATGTTCAGATGTCAGGAAGAGGTCCGGTCGCCCTAGAGGAGGGGGCAATGACGGACCCGGCACGCAGACGATAGCTGAAATCGTCGCTGCCACGGTAGCGCAGATGCTACCCAAGTAATCCAAGCTATGCAACAAAACCAGCAAAACCAGCAAACTCAAGCGGGGCCAATCCCTCCCCCTCCACCCAGAGAAGCTAACTGGGTAAAAGCTGTAGCGGAACTCCGCCCTCCTTGCTTTAGGGGCGAGAGTGATCCGGCTAAGCTTGAAGCCTACATCTCCGAGATGGAGACAGCCTTTGAACCCTCGAAGCTCCTGCTGGAGTTCGAGTCAGAGTTGCTGCTTACTACCTGAAAGATGCAGCCATGGATTGGTGGAAGCTAGTCAAGCACGAGCACGTCAACGACCCCACTTCGATTGGGAGTCCTTTGCATCACTCCTCCGATCAAATACTATCCGGAGCATGTGAAAACAAAGAAAAGGCTAGAGCTGGATGCCTTGAAGATGACAGACAAGATGTCTGTGGATGAGTACTACCTACACCTCACTTTACTCCTCCATCTCCGTCTTCTCCCGATCTTGGGTACACCGGCCAGGTGTTGGTCGATCGCTTCTATGGCGGTCTGAGCCATCGCCTTCGGTACGGTATGGGCTACACTCGATTTACCTCCCTTCAGGTAAATATCGGTTAACCCTTAGTACCATTTTTTCAATTCCTTGAATCTCTTCCTTATCCTTTCTTAAATGAGAATCCCGGCTAATACCTGAAACTTCAGGAGTGTTATCACGCGGCTTCTCGCGTTGAGATCACTTGCCAGCTAAGGGATGAAGAAACCACGCTGAAGCGCAAGGCTATAGTAAGAACACAAGTGCCGAGGAGCAGAACCAGGGTAAAAGCTGGAAAAAGAAGAAAGGGAAGTTCTTTCATCAAACTCAAAAGAACTTCCCAAGTGAGAGCAGTGCCCATGCTGAGCAGGGCAAACCAGTTGAGCTTCTTCAGCTTGGTTCATCTGCACCGGTGGCTGCAAAGCCACTGAGATCACACCCCCAAGGGTAAACTTCTATTCCTAAATCGTATTCTTACAAGTACCATATCTAGTATATCCACGCACACATGTGCTAACCCTCTAAAACCTCAGGTTCTGGCTCCGTTTTCACCAAAACCTTCTCCGACGGCCGCACCTATGTGTGCAGGAAATGCAACCAGGACCATCCCGGCAAAGACTGTTATGGGAGAGAGATCAAATGCTACAACTGCCAGAAACCGGGACATACAGCCAATAAATGCCCAGAGAATGCCAAGCCAAGGGAACTACCAAAGCTAAGCAGAGGGAAGGCAAGGAGGTTGCATCTGGCGATGCACCGACCCACCAGGCACCACAGGGACAGGGATCCCGGGGACCTCAGAGGGGTGCACCTCAGAGGCAGCCTGTCCTTCATGTTATCGACCGTGATGGGTCCGGTTCTAAGTCCGGCCCAGGTAATTATCCGAACCTTTAATCCTTGAAGTAGCATGACTAAGTAATAGAGTAACTGTTTGAATGAATGCATGAGTAAATAAATGAAGTGTGTATTAAGCATGAAATGAAGTAGTTGAAACTAGTACTCACCGTAGATGAAATTTATAACCATAGGAAGCTTTAGTATCTGTTATCCGATACCGGTAAACCTGAATCAAGAAGAGACCGACATCACCACCACTACTACTACACCAATGAACAGTGTCAGGTCATCCGACCAGGTATGATCTTATTAAGGGATACCTGACACCCGAAGCACAAATCTCAATCATCCGACGATGCAACGAACTAGGAACGGGTCAAGGTGGATTTTACACACCCGAATTCCCCGGTGGAGCGAAGATGAAGCTGAAAATGATGTGCTTGGGAAAGGACTGGAATCCTTATACCAAGACATACCAAGAGACACGAACACAAGATGGAGCAACGCCACCGACAATACCTCCAGAGTTTCAGACACTTGTCACACAAGCAGTAGAACTTGCACAACAATGTGAACATGATCCGATCCCCGCACTTGAAGCGGACCTCTGTATCGTCAACTTCTATGAGAAAGAAGGACGACTTGGGTTACACCAAGACAAGGACGAGACAGCGGAATCTCTTGAACAAGGAGTGCCCAGTGTCTTGGTCCATTGGTGATGACGCCGTATTCCTGTATAGCGAGCAGAAGCGTGTGGACCTCGCACAGAAACTGGTATTGAGATCAGGAGATGTCCTAATCATGGGTGGAAACTCTAGGATGCTGTATCACGGGATCAACAAGATCAAGTTGAATACGGCACCGCGGCAATAATCAATGCCACACACATGAAACCAGGACGCCTGAACCTTACCTTTAGAAAGTATTAAATTCATAGTATCATGTAATGTATTAGTAACGTGTATTAGAGACACGGTATGTATGATGGTTGGTTTATCAATAAAGAGCAGTGTTGATTTAATTCCACTTGTGTCCACCATCAATACTTATCCAATTGTGAATTCAATAGGTTGTGGACTCGGTACCGAAGGTATCCTGAGTATCCTCACCGAAGCACAAGCCGGCAAGAGCGGCACCATCTAACGGGAACCTTCCCAGTGAACGGCATTGATGCCAATGTGTTATTCGACTCCGGCGCCTCTCACACTTTCGTATCACCATCCTTTGTGAAGAGGTTGAAGCTAGATGCGGATGAGCTACCGAATTCATGGTTACTCTCCCATCGAAGGAGCGAGTAAAGTGCACCAAATACTATCAATCAGCACCATCGAAATCAAAAACGAAGCGTTTCCCATTTCCTTCATCGAGTTCAATGGATTGGGATTCGACTTAATCATCGGAATGAATTGGTTGGAGCGGCACAAGGGTAGAATCCTCTGCGCCGAGCATCGATTGCTGCTCAAGAGTCCTTCTGGGGTTACCGTATCTTACCGCCAGAGACCGAGAGAGCCTTCGACCACACTTATATCTGCTATGGCTATGTACCGGGAGCTCAGAAAGGGCCATGAAGTGTATCTATGTTATGTACAAGACCTGGAGAGAGATCCAGAGTTCAGTGAAGATGTACCCATCGTATCCGAATTTCCTGATGTATTCCCTAAGGAGCTACCCGGCATGCCACCACCGAGAGCAGTGGAATTTGAAATTGACCTTTTGCCAGGTACCGGTCCCATTGCTAGGGCACCGTACCGTATGGCACCTGCTGAAATGACTGAACTGAAAGAGCAGTTACGAGACCTTCTCGACAAAGGGTTTATACGCCCGAGCGTATCACCCTGGGGAGCACCGGTTCTCTTCGTGAAGAAGAAGGACGGTAGCCTCCGACTTTGCATTGACTACCGCGAGCTGAATGCGGTCACAGTCAAAAATAAATACCCATTGCCACGCATCGACGACCTATTTGATCAGCTGAAAGGAGCATCAGTCTTCTCCAAGATTGACCTCCGTTCTGGGTATCATCAAATTGCTATCAAAGAGCAAGATATCGAGAAAACGGCATTCCGTACCAGATATGGCCACTACGAATTCACGTGATGCCATTCGGTTTGTCAAACGCACCAGCTAAATTCATGGACCTCATGAATCGTCTATTCAGTGAGCAGTTGGACACTTCAGTTGTTGTCTTCATCGACGACATACTTGTATACTCCAAATCAGCAGAGAACATGAAATTCATTTGAGGAAAGTGCTTGAGACACTGCGCGAGAACCAGCTGTATGCGAAGTTCTCCAAATGCGAGTTCTGGCTAGATCAGGTATCATTCCTTGGTCATGTCATCTCGAGCGCAGGTATCTCAGTTGACCCTTCTAAAATAGAAGCTGTACGATCATGGCCTAGACCTAAGACTGTTACCGACATTGGAGCTTTCTTGGTCTAGCCGGTTACTACCGGAGATTCGTAAAGGACTTCTCGAAAGTCGCTAAGCCCATGACTACATTGATGAAGAAAGATGCACCGTTTGTATGGACAGACGAGTGCGAGTTATCATTTCAGAAACTAAAGACTCATTGACCTCAGCGCCCATCCTTACTCTTCCAGAGGGCACAGAGGGATTTGAGGTATATTGTGATGCATCAGGCAAAGGAATGGGATGCGTACTCATGCAGCATGGCAAGGTTGTTGCTTATGCCTCCCGCCAGCTGAAAAAGCATGAGGAGAATTACCCGACACACGACTTAGAGTTAGGAGCCATTGTCTTCGCCTTGAAGATATGGCGACACTATCTCTATGGGGTAAGCATCACCATCTACTCCGACCACAAGAGCTTACAGTATGTATTCACACAGAAAGAACTGAATTGAGACAGAGAAGATGGATGGAGTTTCTTCAGACTACGACATCGACCTACAGTATAAGGAAGGGAAGGCAAACATTGTAGCCGACGCCCTGAGCCGTCGAGCACACTCGCTCCATTCGCTACTCGCTTCTTCTAGCTTGGTTGACGAGGTGCGAGACGCTCAGTTGAGCGACCCTTACCTAACCGAAATCAGACAAAAGATCGAGAATGGTACATTTGAGAAGAAGAAGTATGACTTTAAGCTACATGAAGATGGTTTGATTCGGTTGAATGGCAGGCTATGCGTCCCCCGAAGCAATGCTGAGCTAAGGGATCGCATCCTGCGAGAGTCACACAGTTCCACATTGTCAGTCCATCCAGGAGCCTCCAAGATGTACAAAGACATGAAGAGGTACTTCTGGTGGTCTGGAATGAAATCAGATGTGACAGAATTTGTATTGAGATGCTTAACATGCCAGAAGGTGAAATTTGAACATCGTAGACCGGGCGGAATGGTACAATCGATGCCAGTTCCGGAGTGGAAATTTCATGATATCTCCATGGATTTTGTTGTAGGACTCCCACCTGCCAGGGGAGGACTCAACATGATCTGGGTTGTAGTCGATCGCCTTACCAAGGTTGCCAGATTCATACCGATGAAGGACACCTGGAAGGTAGTGAAGCTAGCTGAGCTATTCGACAAGGAGATTATCAGACATCACGGAGTCCCGAAAACCATAGTATCTGACCGCGACACCAGATTTCTTTCGAGATACTGGAGAGCTACACGGGAAGCGTTGGGTACAGAATTGAAGTTGAGTACCGCCTTCCATCCTCAGACCGACGGTCAGACAGAAAGGACCATCCAGACACTGGAGGACATGCTTCGGGCATGTGCCTTAGACTTTCAGGGGAGTTGGTTAGACAAGCTTCATCTTATCGAATTTTCATACAATAATAGTTATCATGCCTCGATTAAGATGTCGCCTTTCCAAGCTCTATACGGTAGACCCTGCCGTACACCCTTGTGTTGGGATGAGTCAAGCGAAGCGGTCATCATAGGACCGGAGTACCTAGAACAAGTCCAAGCGGAAGTGCAACAATCCGAGCCAATATGAAGGCAGCCCAAGATAGACAGAAATCCTATGCGGATGTGAGACGACGCGACCTTGAGTTCGCCGTGGGCGACCAAGTGTTCTTGCGAGTTTCACCTATGAAGGGCGTATTCCGTTTTGGTCAGAAGGGCAAGCTTAGCCCAAAGTTTGTAGGGCCGTACACTATTACCGAAAGAGTTGGATCCGTAGCCTACAGGTTAGCATTACCTGAGGACTTGGGGCGTGTCCATGATGTATTTCATGTGTCACAAACTCAAGAAGTATATTGCCGATCCTTCTCATGTGCTAGAGCCCGAGAGACTATCCATCGAGCCGACTATGCGATATGTTGAAACCCCTGAGAATCCTGATAGGAAGACCAGAGACACTCGCCATAAGTCTATACGAATGGTGAAGGTCCTATGGTCAAACCATGATGTCGAAGAAGCGACATGGGAGTTGGAAGATGCCATGAAGGCTAAGTACCCACAGTTGTTCATAGACTAGAGAGTCTAGCATTTAGTAATACGGGTACGGGTCGTACCCCTTTTAAGGGGGGTAGAGCCCTTTTGCTTTTGCATTGCTTCGGGTAAGCATTGCATAGTGTGTAGGTATTGTAATAGGTTTTGTATGGCACATGTAGTGCGGAGCGTTGTGTATGTATGTGTAATCTGTGTGTATGGATGTGTATGTACAGTGTGTGATGTATGTGTAATGTGAATTCAATGTTGTATTGTGGAATGGTATGATTGAAATTGTGAATCGTGTATTGATGCTTGAATTGTGTATGTTTGCAATGTGGAATGAAGTAAACACCTCATAGGTGTAGTAAGACACATTAGGGCAATTGGTTTGCCTAATGAGTAGAATTATAAACTATTAACCTTGAGCAACTTTGAGGGCAAAGTTTCTTAAGGGGGGTAGATTGAAATACCCCGTAATTAAAATAGTGATTAATTAGGCTAATGAATAATTTAGAAGCTTAATTAAGTATAAATAATCATGAGGGAACAAATCCCGAAGAAAACGGATCCTTAAAATGGATTAAAAACACTAACGAACCTTAAAGCACGTTTTTTGAGGTAACCGGGGAAACGTGTCTTTAAGCGGGTCAAATAGACTCGTAACAATTTTGGTCAACTAAATAATCATTAATAAATATTAGTGAAGCTTTAGAACCAATAAATCAATAAAACGAGAGATTAGTAAAAACTGTCAAAAACGGGAAGTTGGGGGTAGAAACATAAATAACCAAACTTATGTGTCCACTTTTGAAAATAAAAGTAAATGAATTGTGGTGTGCTGTGTGTGTCCGATTGGGACTCCCCCTCTCTCACACTCTCTCACACACTCCTTTACTCATTACAAAACAACAAAATAATAAAGTAACTCCCTTCACTATTATTCTCTCTCTCTCACACTCTCCTCCTACTCTCTTCTCTTCTCTCACGTAGAACCCCCCACCCCACACTCTCTCTTTTCTTCTTTCTTCTTCCTCTTCCCATGCAAATTCCATGGAAGCTTGAGAGAACCCACACAAAACCTCTCTTCTCTCCTCTTGTTACTCTCCATCAAACCTTCTCCAAAAATTATAAAAATTACCATTGTGTTCCTCTCATCAAGGAGAACACTTCCTCTTTCAAAATTCGAAAACCAACACTTTGTTTTTATGGGTATGCCCCATTTGGAGCTTCAAGACCACCACTAGAACCACCTTCCTTCTCCTTGTTCTTTTGAGGTAAAAATCTTCTTGAAACTCCATCTTTTTCTAGCCTTAAGGGCAAAACGAAATCTGAAGCTAAACCCTTGTTTGCTTCTTTGTATGCTAGCCGATTTTGGCTTTGTTGGAGAGTGGGGAAGATTGTTCTTGAGCCCTTCCAAGCATTACATAAACCCTTGGAAGGTAATACAATTTCTAAACCCTAAAACTTGCATTAAAACTTAATAATGTTAGGGTTAGTTTTAGTATTGAAGTGTATATATATGTGGGTTGTAGTGTTAGAATCTTGGTTGCAAACCGGTGGGAAGAGGAAGAGGAAGGAAAGAGAAAGAAAGAAGAAAAGAGAAAAACAACGAGAGAAGAACAAGGTAAAATGATGCTCTCTTGTGTAGTTTAGTAATGCATTATGTAACAGATTTTTAGAAATGAAAATATGTATTGAAAATGGTAATGCATTAGTATGTAATGTGTAGGAAAACAAATTTTTAAACCCTTTAAAACAATCAAACTGTCACAAACTAAATTGGGATTGAATGTTGTGTAAGAATTTTTAAGAGTGTTTGAGTATTGGTATTGTGTATGGGAGCTTGTATATATATGGTTGTTGAAACAGGTGAGATGATAGAATGTGTGAATAACAATGTGGTGAGAGTATAGAAATATAGGGGAGACTATGGCAAAATTTGTCTAGGATTAGAACACTTAATGAACTAGAAACTAGGTGAAAAACATATGTTGTAACAGATTTTGCTTTGAGTTGGTTAGTGGGCAAGTTGGGAGAGTGTGTAATGCATTAGAAGCTTAGGAGTGACATTAGAAGAGGGAGTTATAGTTGGGGAGAGTTAGGACTAAAATCTGTAGCAAAATGCAACTAGAAAGAAACTATGTGAGTGTTGAAATGGAATTTGGGAAGAACAAGAGTGTAAGTTAGTATAGGATTTGTGTAAATGAATTAAGGAATGAAAAAGCATGATTTAGAGTGTTTAAGTAGTGGTAAAACATGTGGGAATAAGTGTAGGAACAATGGGGAAGTAATGGGTGAAAGATAGAACTGAAAACAGAAATAAAAATGCAAATACTGGGCCGGACCGACCTTGGGACCGAACTTGCAAGGTCGGTCGAGCCCAGATTTACAAAGGACGGAAACCTTCTGGAATGGACCGACCTTGGGACCGGACATGCAAGGTCGGTCGGCCAGAAGAATTTCCCGTAATGCAACCTACTGGAATGGACCGACCTTGCGACCGGACTTGCAAGGTCGGTCGACTCAAAATTTTCCGTCTTGTAAGCTACTGGAATGGACCGACCTTGCGACCGGACTTGCAAGGTCGGTCGGGCTAAAATTCGCCTGTAACGAAACTTACTGGAATGGACCGACCTTGGGACCGACATGCAAGGTCGGTCGACTCCAGAATTTCGAAACCAAAACTTACTGGAATGGACCGACCTTGGGACCGGACTTGCAAGGTCGGTCGGCCCTGAAATTTTCCAGCGTAATCCCTTACTGACTTCGACCCGACCTTGGGACCGGACTTGTAAGGTCGGTCGGTCTTACAAAAAAAAATTTATTAAATTAATAGTATATATATATATATGTATACCCCTTATATACATATGTACATATATGTAAGTATATACCAATGTTAAGTAAGGAAAGAAACTTAAAGTAAAGAAGAGTAAGTAAGTAATGTGTAAGTGTAAGAATGGAAGGACTTAGTAAGTATGACTTAGGAACGTAGGAGTAATCGAATTAAGCTAATGATAGTTAAATAATCACCGAACATATGTATGTTATAGGACTTGATTTGTGAGCACCGAAGGAACGTTGGGATACAAGTACACGGTGAACGGTATGAATTCCTCATGCCCCGTATGCTATCTTGGTTACTCTGATTTGTGTGTTGTGTGCTAATTGATCACCAAATAAGATAATGCACGAATCGGAGTTACATGCTTACTTGTGAATATGTAGTGTGGTATGTTGTGAATATTTTTTAAATCTTAGTTTGTATAATTCATGAAATGTATGGATGAATATGAATGCGTGTATGTATGTTGTATTGTACTGTGACCGATTTGAATGTGCTTGGACTTCTAACTTATTCCTAACAAGCTAACCAATCTAACTTAATTGGTAATTAAATTGGAATGAGTAGAAGTCCGATATAGTTTCGGCCACGCGTGAGGATGAGGAGACACAAGAGGTTGGATCCGATTCCTGACTCTTAAACTGGTCCGCGGCCCAAATCCCTTAAGTGGGTAGCATCCCGGATTGGTGAGTCAAGTAAATCCCGGAGGTGGGACGGAGTAGTCCCCGGGCCGGAGGTCATACCGACTTGACTTGAGTATAAGTAAGTAAGTAAGAATGAGTAAGTAAAGTAATTGAAAGTAAGTAAGTGCAAGTAAGAGAAAGTAAGTGAAATGAGTAAAAGAGTAAACAGCATTCCGATTAACCCGGATGCGTAACTTGGCTAACATCGTGAAGGTAAGTATTGTATGCACTATTGTATTGATGCCTTGAATTGTGAATGTATTGTAAATGCATGTATGTTGTATGTAAAGCATGTATGTATGAAATTAATGAATCGCATGTTTAGTGGACGTCAAATAGTCGGCGTGCCCTAGCTAGCACGCGGTATATGCGGAGTTCATGCGCAGCTTTTGAGCCCCTAGGGCGATGTTTTTACTACACGCAGGTACAAGAGAAGGATGAAGGCCGTGAAGTGTTGGAGCTTGTTTCTTTTGATTTTTTTTGATTGTAAACAATGAATTGATGAATGGTGTACTAAGTAGTACACGGCTGTAAGTTTTGTTAGCCGGTGTACCATGGGGTACACCTTTTGGATAGTGGAAGTATTGGATTGTGGTATAGATGAGTAGCTTGTAGAAAACTCATTCTTTTGGGAAGTTTGAATTGGGATGTAATTGAATACACTTTAAATACTCGGTGATCCATTGATGTAAGTATTCGTTATGTGGTATTTTGGTAAGTAATTTAGTAGCTCGGTACACTATGTTCATCAGACCGTTACTGTAAGTAAATAGCCTAGCTAGCCGTATGGGCGGTTAGCGGCGTTGTATCACCCGCCGTAGTAATAGTAGTATTTCCGCTGCGGACTGATAGGATTAACAGCGATTAGACGGTAGGCGTAGGATTAACGTTAGGGGTGTTACATATGTGGAGAAATCGGTGTCAGATTCGTTTTTCAATTTCGAATCCAATGGAACAAGAATCAACGAATTTGGTTCTGTGAGTTGGGAGAAGATCATTTAGTACTCGACACTGCTGTGTTCCTTGCTGATGAACTCGGGGATCTCGGCCGTCCGATCGTAGTTAAAAGAAACGGACGGCCGGGATTAAAACGTATAAGGTTTAAGTATATTAAGTTTTATTAATTCCAGAATTAAACCCTAACTTGTTGAATTAATTTAAATACCTTCCCGAATGTGTTTTGACTTGAAATTTTAACCATATATTCCTTATAAACTCTAGTTTATTTTGATGTATATTAATATGGGTTTTGAGTTTTTAAACGTAATTTATAATTTTTGCAAGTTATGAGTATTATGGAATTATTTGGAAATTTAAAAAAATATTTTTATGACATAAATTTTTATAATATGTCTAAAATGTTACAGTTACTATATACTTAATTTGGGAATTTTTGGACAAGAGGAAATAGGTTTAAAAATTGTATTTCTAAGGTTTTTCATAAGTTACCTTATAATATAAGGTTTTTAATGTAACCAAAAATTAAAGTATAGATGATTAATAAACTTTATAGGTTGGGGAAAATAATAAGACTAAACTAACATTTAATACAGAATGTTAATAAATATTTTTGGGTATAAAATTTTAAGTGAAGTGAATATATATATGTACATATATATAAAAGAAAATAAAATAGTAACCTAGGTTAAATCAAGGAACAAAATTAATCTACATTTATATTAATTATAAAATATGGTAGTTAATATACTAAATTGAAACTAAGGAAAATACTTTATTTATAAACCATATTTTGGATGTAGATATGTGTGAAAGTTAATATAAATAATTAAATGCAATAAAACTACAAAAATGTCTAGAACAAATCCTAGTATACATATACGATAAATAAATAAATAAAAGAAATAAAATACCTATAGCAATAGAATATGAAGGAATTAATAAGTTAAACTAAACCTATACATAATACTATTAAAAGAATATTATATGAGGTAGTACTGAATTGTGGTTATGAAATTCAGCTTAAAGTGTTATCTTGAATTCTAAGATTTATATAAACCATATTAAATACATGTGTAATATTATTTGTCAAAGACCAGAATGTAAATCTATAATTTGGTTAGGTAATTAATAAGTTGGGACTTAGGAATATTTGTAATTAGATTTTACACAAATAGGACTTACTATATAATTAATAAATAAATGAAATACTTTTACATCTAAATGTGGTGTGGATTAGTAAGTCTAGGTTTAATCATTTCATAAATTTATTGTATTGAATAATGACCTAATGTTTTAAGATAAAATCATTAAAAGGATTAGATATAAAACTATATTAAACTATGATTTGAAATTTATCTAAATAATAATCCTTAAGTTTCTTGGCATTAGATAAGCCATATGAAATACATTTATAACATTTATTACCAATACTTAGGATGTGAGTTTACAATTAAGTGAGGTATTTAGTAGTTAGAATTTATAGAAAGGTTTATAAATAGGAATTTGATACTTAAAACCTTTGAACCTTTTATTAGATAAAACTAAGTTACATAAGATATTATATTGATACTTTATTACGGTAATGGGAAATAATGATATGTTATTTGAATATAAAAATTGAGAATTTTCAGAATAGATGATCTTTAAATAATTGGCAATTTCACTTATGAATGGGGATTTAATTCTTAGATAAATTTTACCTTATGTTAAGATATAATGTTTATCCTAAAACATAATAAGGCAAATAATTTATTTACGTTACTCCTTTGAATTCCTAGGTTTTGTAATAATTTAAACGTATTAAGACTTAAGTTTATTGAGGTTTAGTATAAAAGGATTATACATAGTCTATGGAGGGAATGTGTGTAAAATAAAACATTTAGGAAATTAAATGTAAGCAAGGATACATAAAAGGTTATCTTAAAACACCTTATTATATAGTTAATGATAAAGTAAATAATATGTAACACCCCTCTTCATAATCACGTAATAATCTCTCACGTAACAATAAATAAAACGTCTTACAGCGGAAGAATAATAACAATAACAATACTACTCACTCGGGTGTCACCGGCCATTACTCGCCCATGCGAGCAACGAAGCCAAACTACATCCAACTTCCAACATAAACAAACTGCTAACCGCCGTGATAACGAGAAAACTCCTATACATCATACTAAGTCCATAAACCATAAACGTCGACAAGTGAGCGTCTACCCAATCCTGAATATACATAACCTTACCATAATACAACTCCATGCGCGGTAATTAAAATAAACTCTAATTACCCTGCTCTCCCGAACTTCGGCTTCGACAATAATCAACAACCTGCATAATGGTGTAGTATCAGCGATAGACGCTGAGTATGTCGGGCCTGGACCCTAATGGTCACTTAATCATTTTAACCATCTTATTATTAGATTGGTTTCATGCTTCACATGCATTTTACAGTTATAATCAATACCGTTAATATAATGTATAATATACATAATCCTCCATCCAAACATTCATAACATTTAACCATCCATCCAATTCAAACAGTCATAAAATATCACAACAACATTTGTATATTGAACGTGTCGAATAATAACAGTATAATGTACAATCGCCGTAGCGTACAGTTTCCATAGTTAATTTAATTTGGCCTTTAAGGCCCCATCCATCCAAACCATGTTTAATTAATACCAGTTGGGCGTCATGTTAAGACAACCCGATAATCTCACCATGGACAGTAGTCCTCCCGTACACACAAAGGTGCTCAGTTCGCTAGAGGTCCGGAGGCCCCTGACTATTCTTTTTTGTCTCGTAAGACGTCCATATAAAAGCCGTAGCTACCTAACCCACGATCCAAATAGGGCTCGTATGGGTATAAACCTGGAGCGAAACCCGATCGGGAACCCCTCAGTGATCACAAATGCGCAACCAAGTAGTTCGTAAACTACCGGGATTCTCACCTCAACTCATACCATCTCTCTCTCATAATGTTTAAGATATGCTCTTAGTCTTATGGAGAATAATTATTAATTAGCTGCCCAATGGGTCTCACGCATACCTAGAAGTAATCTAGGTTATATTCATGTTCGAGATCCATGCTCTAGAGACCGACAATGTCGTGACTCGTCCCTAAGTATTTTACTTAGGTTACCAATACTTAATATTAATACTATGGTATTATATCAAGCAACCGTCATGTCATCGCAATAACGTATATGTATGTTTATATAAGTCGATCTATAGTCGACATAGTATTAGTCCCGTGGGACGCTCGTGCATAAATAAACAATGCAGTAACACTTAATCACATACATGTATTCAAAACACTTAACACACAAGTGATATCAACCAAATCCGAGCCCAAGGAGTTTCCTTAGGACAACTCGGATCAAACCCCTTTACATACCGTTCACCAAGACTAGGATGCGCAGTGTAGACCACTAGCTCATCAAGCGCCTCCGTCTGAAGTATGATCTAAACGGTAATAAAACTATAAGTCAGTCTCCATGACTAACTACATCCGGTATTTCCGAATAACAGGTAACCCCGACAGTTCATCCCCGATTTCTACTACAGTTAATTGTTACGGGTTTCTCTAAACCAGTCGGCTTTGTTACAAAAACTCGTAGGTCAAAATATTTCGACTGTTAAGTTTAATTCATTATATTTCTTTAATCTTATCCATCATCGAATTTAGGTATATAACCTATAGTTGCATGTATGCATGTATGACTTATTATATTGTATTGTTATCCCACCATCCATTATAATACATTGTATTATAAAATCCATTATCTTTAGTAAACTATATTTGCATTCAAAACTCATAACTTATAGTTTTGTAACTATTTTTGTAATAACCACCACCATATATTATATGGTTTCCAACCATAATATATATCCATCCTTATATACATTATTCTTGTATATGTATATATTTACCCCATAGGTAAGTCTCATGTGTTATAAAACTCTTATATTATATGTTACATTTTATCATCTTATATTAGATGATTATTCCCATTAGTTGTATTATATTATACAACTTATATTAAGATTATTATCCTAAATTATGTAACATTTTATGTTGTACAATTACAACTCCTAAGGTTTAATCAATAAATACGTTAGTTTATAAATCCTATTTATTTATAGTTTGTCACATTATTTAATGTGAATATCCTTACTTATTAATTCCATTTAAAACCACTTTAATACCATATAATTGTTATAACATTTATAACATATAGACCATAGTCTAAAATTCATTTTCCAATCTCTTATAATTCGGTACAGCCCTTATATTTCTTTTAAATTCCATTTTGACCACATAACATTTTGTAATGTTATACCTTATTACTAATATCATGTATTATGATATTCTTTTTCCTTTATTTATAACATATAGTTTTTATGCAAAACTATTTAATATTGCCGCATGGGCACCATATTGAAACGAAACAGTATATCAATCTTAGTATCCTTCGATCTGATCCTAATGAGGTAGTGCATTTATCCTAACATGATCCGACCCGACCTTCTATCCTACATTACCTGGTCTCGATTACTGAATCTCACAAGAGTAGAGAGAGAGAAAGAGAGCTTTTACTGGAATTGAATGTAAGTTTGATTGCCAAATGTTGCGTATCTTATTTCATGGGGGTACACCCCTATTTATAGTATTTTGGGCCTGTTTTTATGGTTCCAGCCTGTATTTTACATGTATAAATACGGTTCTACCCTCTCCTAGCATCTTTGACTGACCACAGACGGTCAGTCGCACAATACTTTGCTTTGCCTAAGTCCTATTCCCATCCGGCTGGAGACGGCCGGATGCCCTATGCGCTTCCACCTCCATCCGGCCAAAGCGGTCGGATGCTCTATGCGCTTCCACTTCCATCCGGCCAAAGCGGCCGGATGCTCTATGTAACCCGTTTTGGCTTGACACCATTTCTTCCTTCTCATCAGTCCCACAAGTTCTATCTTTCTAAATTTGGTGAAGAAAATAGAACTTCTGTGTCTTGTATTTGATGAAAACTTTTGCGACTGAGGTCTTTTGGTTCATCTACGCTTCGTCCTTTCCTTATCCCAGTCCCACAAGTTCTTTTTCTTCATACCTGGAGAAAAGGAACTTCTTATCGGTCACGTGCATAGGTCGTGGTTCGAACCTGCTTCGTACTCTCTTTTTGAATTCGCTCCGCCTGTTCTTGGTGTAGAAAACGCAGGGTCTTTTTTTTGTCTTAAAACATCAGAAGCGTCTTTAGGAAGCGTGTGGCCCTTTCTCTTCCCCTGCAAAGAAAGGATACTTTCTGTTCGCACGAATATATATATTATTTATTTGAGCGGGAAAAAACTTTCCTTAAAGCCCGAATTTTGAGCTTCCTCTTCTTTCCCCTACTGCCCCTTTGCTTCGACTGTTCTTCTTCTCTCGCCTCCCTGTCGTCGTGTGCTACCTCGTCTTTCATTGCCGTCGCCACCCTCTGATCCTTCGTCAATCTTGACAATGTCTTCTTCCTCCGCAAAACAGAGTAAACTCGCCGTCAAATTTCCGCCTGCCATCGAGGCAATTCAGGGCTCTCGCTCTTCTAACGGCTTTCGCCCCTCGTATCTGAAATCTACAAGACCCTTCCTATCTGGCGTCAGCCTTCTCCTTCTTCTCTCAATTATTCTTCCCTTTGTGATTGCCTCAGGGATGTCGAAGCCCCGCTTGGCACACAGATTTTCCTGCCATCCTCCGACTCTCATCCCAATGACGACTTTGGCCGTGGGTACGTAGTTTTCGCTGATTTTTTCCGCTCCGGTCTAACCATTCCCCCGCACCCTTTTGTGCTGGGCTTCCTCCTTCGCCGCTGCTGCACTCTCGCTCACCTCCACCCAAAGGCCATTTCGCACCTCCACGCCTTTGTCTCTCTTTGTGAGGGAAGCAAAATCCGACCGGAGGGTACTGATTTGGTCCGATTCTTCACTGTTAGGGTCGACCCGGATAGCTTAACCCTCATCGCGAAGGCCGGGTACACCCTCTTTGACTACAAGAAGGCTCACGAGTGGGGGTCACGGTGGTTCGTCATTGTTCCTCCATCCGGCCGAGTATTGGGCATCCCATACTGTGCTGAGGTTATCAGAGGCCAGCTAATCAGTCCCCAAACCCCTCCGGCTGAGCTGCCTATTTCGAAGATTCTGAGGGCATTCAACAAGGAACCGCCGACTGTCGAGGCGTTTTTTACAAAGGCACGTTTGTCTTCTCTGAAGACATATCACAGTAAGCGTCTTTAACTCTTAGTACGAAATTTTATCATTCCCATCGGTCTTCTTATTATTTGACATGCTGTATATAGATTTCTTCCAGAAGGGGGACAAGATCGGCCCCTTCCATAGCTGGAACTTCGTCACCTTCAAGAGTGGGGACGGAAAAATCAATTACTACGACACGCTAGATGCTGCTACTAATGCGGCCGAACAGCTTTTGGAGAGTGCTCCTCCGGCAAAGCGCTCCAGGCAAGAAGCCGGGGATGACCAAGCCGATCTCTCAAAGAAAAAGAAGAGGCTAGAGTCTCCTGAACGTGCTGACGCCGGGCTGTCAGGTACATGGCACGTGAGCCCCAAGTCTGGGCGCCGTGTCTTCCTTCCCCTCACCCCTGGTTCGGGTTTAGACCTTGGTTCTCGCCTGGGCGGGAGTCCGGTCATCCGACTCCTATTTGCGAGCAATTTCCTGATTTGTCAAGTTACTTTTCCTCAGATCCCGCTCAGGAAAATACCCTGGAGGCCACAGGCTTCCGCGCTGGTCCTTCGGCTGAAGAAGGTTTTGGTTGCTTCGTCGATTTTCTTGTTCCTTACTCCTCTTTCCTTTTTTTAGTATCCTTTTGTTTCTAGTTTCATCCTTCTGGTCCTAACTGTTTTTATTATTGCGGCAGTCCCTGCTCCTGCCAAGAAAGACTAAAAAAGAAAACCACATCAAAGCCGAAGGTCACAGAGCCAGAGGTATCAGGGCAAACCTCCGGTGATCCTGAAGTTTCAGGATCATTCTTCATTGATGTTGCTGCGGCCACGGACACGGCAAGGGATAGAGCAACGGAGTATCGTCAGGTGCCGGAGGATCCTGAGCTCCGGAGTAAGCAGAGGGAGGACTACATAGCTTCTTCCTCCTCCTCTCCCGCTCAGGAGTCCTACATTGGACCCTCCCAAAAGGAAGGGTGGTTTTACCATTGCGGGCACCCTCTTCCTTTGATATCCTGCGATGCTGCCAAGTACTCCTCCGTCTGGAAGGAGGCAATAAAGAGATCTGGTCATCCAGACGGGATCTTTGCTCCTCCGGCCACCTTTACTGCTACCAAAAAAGGCTGCGGCTTGGAGATGGGGGGGCAGATGCTATCATGCGGCATTCCCTCCCAGCAACGAAGTGTTTGACATGATGTGGGGGGAATTTTTCAGGTTGGCATGGGTATTTCTTTTGTGTTTCTCTTTTGTTTTGGCTTGGCCTTTTCCCTTGGTTTTATGAATTGTGTTGTCTTTTAGGTGATGTCCATGGCCCAAAGTGCTGAGGTTCACTTTGGCAACCTCCAATCCAGGCTTTGCTATGAGGAAAGCCGAGCCAATAATGTTGAAGAGGAACTGAAGCTGTCCCGCTCTTTTCATGACGCTTATATTGACCAGGTCGAGTATGAGATTGACCGTAAGGCAAAGGAGAGAACTGAGGCAATAAAGAAAGACCTGCAGTTGTCCCGGCGGGAATACGAGCGTCAGCGTGATGAGTATGAGCTGCAGCTGAAGAAACTTCGGGAAGAGAACTTTTCTCTAAGAGGCCGGATCAAGGAAGCTGATGATACTTTGATAGAGGTATAAAACCATCTCTTTTTCCCTTGTCAATGATAAGCTGGTTTGGTCCTTCTTTGATCTCGATATTATGCTGGATCAGGTGCGTTTCATGAACCGGAACGAAGTGAACAATCTTCAGGCGGAGAAGACCTTCTTCTATCAGGAGAGGAACTCTTTCAAGCAGGAGGCTGAAACGCTCGAGCTGGAGAAGCAAACTCTCCAACGGGAGAACGAAGCTCTTGTGAAGGAAAAAGAAAAGCTTATGCAGGAGCTTGACCGTTTGTTGGAAGAAAAGGCCGCGCTGGAAGAGCAGTCGAGGTCCTCCTTTGATGAAGAGAAGCAGTCTCTGCTCCGAGATTGCTCTGTTTTGGAAGAGGAGAAGAAAACTCTTGCTGCGGACAAAGCTTCCCTGATAGAAGAGAAGACCAGACTGGAGGAGAAATAAAAGAGCTGGAGGAAGCCAAGTCTCGCTCTCAAGCCGAGAATACTGAGCCACCGTGCCATGGTAAACCTTCAGGCCTTCAACTTTTGTTTCTCCTTTTGCCCTTTCCTTTTCTTATTCTTTTTTTTGTTCCGGCTAGGCTTGAGTTCTGCCAACTTACTGAAGCACGTTACTCAGTTGAGTGGTCGGATAGCCCGTGCTAAGGAGGAGCTGTCTTCTGCCAACTCTGAACGTGACAAGTATCGAGCCCAAGTCCTGACCCTTGAATCTCAAGTGGCCAGGCTCAAGTCATTCTCCCGGCAATCCCAGGAGGAGATACAGAAGCAAGGCACCATCAACGCCCATCTAAAGGAGTCCTTTGCTTCTCAATGTCGCCGGATAGTTGATATTTGCCAGCAGATTGTCTCGGATCACTCTCTTGAAAAAGGAGAGTTACTGGACGATGACCTGTACAACAAGCTGAATTCAAGGCTGTTGCCCAGAAGTCCAACTTCTTCTTGGAGCTCGAGAGGTTCTGCCGCAGTCCTGGAGAGACATGCTTTGTCGCTGGCGAAGCCTCATTCCTTCCAGCCGGAAGCAACATTCTGCCGTCTGCCGGAGGGATGCAGCGTCTTTCCAGGAGATCCAAGTCTTCTGAGAGTGTGGCTGGTAGCGGCGATAGATTATTAACTGCCGAAAAGAAGCCGTAGAGGAAGAAGCTGCAAAGAAAGTAGAATAGTTGTTGTTTTTTTTAGAGGAGTTTTTGTTTCGGCCTGTGTTTTTTTTGTTTGCCGAATGATCATATTTTGTAACTGTGTTACTCCACTTCTTGGGAGAAATATAAGCTATAATTTTACACCATCTGTAGTTTTTATTTGCCGTGATATTTCCTCTTTTTTTTAATGGTGTTCATATGGTTATCTTAGCGTTTTATGCCAGTGTAGTACTCATTTTTATAACACAAGGGGCTTGCGGTTTTGGACTTTTGTTCCGCCGGACCTTTTTTCTTTTAAAGTATCTTTTTATCTTTTATGGCTCTTGCTTTTTGATACTGCGCTTTGCGTTCGGCCTCGTTGTCTTCTTTTAGCGTCCTGCCGTTGGCTCTTTTTGCCTTCGTTTTAGATCATTTATGCTTTAGCCGGCTGGATATGCGGCTCGTTGGCCGGATGTTTCTTTCAAGGCTTGATAGCCTGCGGCTCGTTGGCCGGTGTTTCTTTCAAGGCATGATAGCCTGCGGCTCGTTGGCCGATTTTCTTTCAAGGCATGATAGCCTGCGGCTCGTTGGCCGGTGCTACTTTCAAGGCATTGCCTTCATGGCCGGTGCTACTTTCAAGGCATGATAACCTGCGGCTCGTTGGCCGGTGCTTACTTTCAAGGCATGATAGCCTGCGGCTCGTTGGCCAGTGCTTACTTTCAAGGCATATAGCCTGCGGCTCGTTGGCCGGTGCTTACTTTCAAGGCATGATAGCCTGCGGCTCGTTGGCCGGTGCTTACTTTCAAGGCATTAGCCTGCGGCTCGTTGGCCGGTGCTTACTTTTTCTTTCAAGGCATGATAGCCTGCGGCTCGTTGGCCGGTGCTTACTTTTTCTTTCAAGGCATGATAGCCTGCGGCTCGTTGGCCGTGCTTACTTTTTCTTTCAAGGCATTAAAGCCTGCGGCTCATTGGCCGGTGCTTTCTTTTTCTTTCAAGGCATGATAGCCTGCGGCTCGTTGGCCGGTGCTTACTTTTTCTTTCAAGGCATGATAGCCTGCGGCTCATTGGCCGGTGCTTACTTTTTCTTTCAAGGCATTAAAGCCTGCGGCTCATTGGCCGGTGCTTTCTTTTTCTTTCAAGACATGATAGCCTGCGGCTCATTGGCCGGTGCTTACTTTTTCTTTCAAGGCATTAAAGCCTGCGGCTCATTGGCCGGTGCTTTCTTTTTCTTTCAAGGCATGATAGCCTGCGGCTCGTTGGCCGGTGCTTACTTTTTCTTTCAAGGCATTAAAGCCTGCGGCTCATTGGCTGGTGCTTTCTTTTTCTTTCAAGGCATGATAGCCTGCGGCTCGTTGGCCGGTGCTTACTTTTTCTTTCAGGCATGATAGCCTGCGGCTCGTTGGCCGGTGCTTACTTTTTCTTTCACATTCCCAAAAATAATACTTTTTATTGAAGAGTTATAAATTTTACACATAGAACTTTTTCAAACATTCTCCATGCAAGAATGCGGAAATTCATATCCTTCAGCATTTTTCAAGCGGTATGAAGCTCGTCCCGTCTTCTGGTGTATGATGTATGGTCCTTGCCATTGGGGCTCCAGCTTCTTAGGTTGCTTAACCTCTCGGAGGACTAACTCTCCTAGGGCAAAACTTCGTTCTTTTATCCTTCTGTTGAAATACCTTTCTACCTTGGATTTATCTTTCGCCATCCTTACTGCGGCGGCCATCCTGGTTTCTTCAAGGAGATCTAGGTGATCCTGTACTCCCTGATTGTTGACCTCTTCGTCATATGATTCCCATCTTATGGACGGCACCACAATTTCCGCCGGAATGACGGCTTCCAAACCATATGTCAATCTGTAAGGCGTTTCTCCTGTCGGCCCTCTTTCTGTCGTTCTGTACGACCAAAGGACCTGGGGTAACAATTCTGCCCACTTTCCTTTTTTCTCATCGAGTTTCTTCTTTATCGCCTTTACTATTTGCCCATTCGCATTCTCAACCTGCCCATTTGTCTGAGGGTGGGCTACTGATGCAAATCTTAAGTCGATCTTCCATTCTTCACAGAATTCTCGGAAGCTTTCGCAATTGAACTGTGTTCCATTATCAGTTATTATTGCTCTTGGTATGCCAAACCTGCATAACACATATTTCCGAATGAATTCTTGTGACTTCCTAGCCGTGATGGAGATAGTAGGCATTGCTTCGACCCACTTTGTGAAGTAGTCAATAGCAACGTACATGAATTTGAACCTCCCTGGTGAAGCTTCCGGGAATGGGCCCACAATGTCCAACCCCCACATAGCAAAGGGAATTGGGCATAGAATAGATTTTTGCTCCGCCGGAGGAGTACGTATCTGTTTCCATGTTCTTGACACCTGCGACATTTCCGTATATATTCCTTGCAATGCTCCATCATTTTCGGCCAAAAATATCCGAGTCTCAAGATTTTGTGGGTTGTGGTCCTTTCTCCCTGGTGATTTCCATAGAGCCCATCATGTATCTCTCTTATTAATTCTGCTCTTTCAGCTATGGTAACACATTTTAGTGCTGGTCTTGCAAAAGATCGCTTATACAGCTGGTTATCTTCAATAAAAATGATGTGGCCCGCCTTTTTACTATCCTGGCCTCCTTTTCTTCTTCCGGCAGCTTTCCTTGCCGTATGTAATCTATGATTGGAGTCATCCAGGATTCTTCTTGGTCACCTGTCTCCATCGCAAACACCTGAGTTCCTTCTATACTTGGGGAAGTTCTGATTTCTAGCCATATCTCATTGGGTACCTTTTCGGCCATACTTGCCAATTTGGCTAAGGCATCAGCTTCGACATTCTCCTCACGGGGAAGATGTTTTAGCTCGCATCTCTGGAAATTTGCCTTTAGTTCCTGGACCTTGAGCAAGTACCTCCATAGTTTTTTCTCTTTGACTTCATAGATATTGTCATTTTGTCTCGCCACCAACATAGAGTCCGAATACGCCTCTAATTCTGTTAAAAATAGGTTATATTCTCATGAGTCTTACTTCAGACAGGATTTTATAAGAAATGAAAAGATAGAGAAGGTATCTTTTCTATAGAACCTGTCGCCCCGAGGGCTGTAGCTACTTCCAAACCCTGGATAAGAGCTTCGTATTCGGCTTCATTATTAGTGACATCAAAGTCCAGTCGGAAGGCATAATTCAAGCTTTGCCCATTCGGCGCTTGTACCACTATTCCAGCTCCTGCCCCACTTTTGCATCGAGCCCCATCAACCAAGATGACATATGGACTCTGAGTTTGTTTCTCTTCTTTTGCAAAGTTTGTTTTTGTTATGAAGTCTGCTAAGGCCTGAGCTTTAATCGCCGTTCTGGGCAAGAAGTGAATTTCATATTGTGTCAGCTCCACTGTCCAGCTTACCATCCGGCCGGAGGCATTCGGGTTGTTCGCAATTTGTTTGAGCGGCCAGTTGGTCCTGACAAAGATTCGATGTGACTGGAAGTAGGGTCGTAGTTTTCTTGACGCCACTACCAGTGCGAACAAGATTTTCTCTATGTTAGTGTACCGTCCTTCTGTCGGGCTCAAAATTTTGCCCGTATAGTAAACTGGTATCTCCTTTTTCTCCTCCATGATTAAGACAGCTGCAACCGCCCAATCTGTTGCGGACAAAAAGGTATAGATCCTGTCCCGGGGCAGGTACACCCAATTTAGGTAAACCCCGAAGCATCTCCTTGATCTTTTCAAACGCTTCTATGCACTCTTGTCCCCACTGGAATTTACTGTTCTTCCTTAGAATATTGAAGAACGGGATTGATTTTTCTTGAAGCTTAGAACAAAACCTACTTAATGCCGTGAGTCTTCCGTTCAAAGCTTGGACATCTTTGATATTTCTTGGAGGAGAAAGGTCGAGGATTGCCTGACTTTTTTCTGGATCGACTTCAATACCTCGTTGCCCAACAATGAAACCAAGAAACCTCCCTTTGGTTACACCAAACACACACTTTTCTGGATTTAGTTTGATTTGGTATTTATCCAGAGTGTCGAATTTTTCTTCTAAATCCTTCATGTATTGTTCTTTTGATGGACTTTTTACAACTATATCATCAACATAAGCTTCCACATTTCGGGCAATTTGCTGACAAAATACTTTGTCGATCATTCGTTGGAAAGTGGCCCCTGCATTCTTTAGGCCGAAAGGCATTACCTTGTAACAGAATGTTCCGGCTGAAGTAATAAAGGATGTTTTTTCCGAATCATCTTCTTTCATTTTTATTTGATTATAGCCGGAGAAAGCATCCAGAAAACTTAACACAGAACTCTGGGCAGTTGAGACCACCAATCTATCTATTGATGGCAGAGGATAGAAGTCCTTAGGACATGCCTTATTTAAATCTGTGAAATCCACGCACATTCTCCATTTTCCATTCGCTTTTTTCACCATGACAACATTAGCCAACCATCATGGGTACGCAACCTCCCTGATGAATCCAGCCTTGAGGAGTTTTTGGACCTCGGTTCGTGCGGCTAATCTCTTTCTTCCCCTATTATCCTTTTCCTTTGCCTGACCGTCGGATGTTTAGGGTCTACCCTGAGCTCATGCCGGATAACGCTTGGGTCTATACCAGGCATCGTCCGTGCTCCAAGCGAATGTTGCCCTTCTTTTTTCCAGGAACCTCATTAAGTGAGTTTGCTCTCCACTGTCAAACGCAGTTCCTATTTTAAAAAATTTAGAAGGGTCAGATTTTAAATGTACCTCTCTGGGGGGATCTTGTGCTGTTCGACATTCTTCCCTTTCTTGACTCGGCCCTGGGGAAGGAGGCAACTTTCCCTCGAATTCCTTGTCCGATCCCACAGTTTTGACCACCTCCTCACTAGGAAGGCTGTCCATGATGCGGACTTCACACATTCGGGCCATCTTTTGGCTTCCTCTTATCGTAACCACCTTTCCGCTTGAGGTTAAGTACTTCATTTTTAGGTGGTGAGTGTTGTGGATGGCTTTGAAAGCATTGATCCCTGGCCTTCCAAGGTACATGTTATATCCAGAAAGACCTGGCACAATGAAAGCCGTGAGCCTCTCTGTTCTTTTTTCGTCTCCTTGACCCAGGGTCATTGTGAATCTATACTGCCGGAAGATGTGGTAGAAACACCTCCTTCAAATCCTCCTAGAACCGCCGAATAGGGCTTGATCCGGTCTTCAGGCACCTCCAACTTCCTAACCGCTTCAGTTGATATGACATTTTCTCCGGCCCCACTATCGATTAAAATTCCCTCCATCATTCGATCATGTACCTGTGCACGAATGACAAGTGGATTGTTGTGCGGATATAGCACTCCATCTTCATCCTCGTCGGAGAAGAAAATTGGAGGAAAACTTTCCTTTTTGGCGATTTTTTTCTCCGGGAGTTCTTGATGTACTTGATGAATGTGCCTTTTCTCTCATTAGGGGTTAGTGGTCCTACCTCTGAAAAAAGTCCTGTTATCATCCCCACTGATTTGCCGGGATTGAGCCTGGGCTGAACCTCTTCCTCTTGTCACCCTTGAGGTGCATTTTGGGTACCACTTTGTTGGCCGCCGTATTGCCTCTGTGCTCCAGCTCCTGCTTTCCTTTCTTCTTTTTTCCTCGATGACTCGAAGTTCTTTGGCCAAGGTAGCACAGTTTACAGTCCGGTGGCTGCGGTTCCCGTGGTACTCACAGAATGCAACCGGAATTTCCCCCTGCGGCGGCCTTCTAGGTTGTAGGATTCCTTCTCTAGGTTGGGGACCTCTCTTACCGCTGCGGCATACTTCCCCGGGTCAATGTAGACAACGTTTCTTGCCCCCTGGTGTTGCGCCCCCTGAGAGGAAGATCCGGCGGTAGACTTGCCATAATATGGCTTGTACCTTGATCCTCCCCTTCCGGCATTTCCTCCATGCCCCTCCTTCTTTTCCGGCATCCCTGCAGTTTTGAAGCAGTCTGCTAGCTCTTTAGCCTTGTTTTCCGCTATCTCAGATTTCAAAAAATCATGGATCATTTCAGCTAATTCTCCATGAGTTTTTGGCGCCTTCGTTGCGATCTTTCCAGCTAGTCGAGGCTGAGCTAGGCCGTTTCCAAAGGCCTTAATCAAGATTTTCTCGTCGACATCATCAATCTCCGCGACCTTCTTATGGAAGCGCTCGCTGTATTCCTTCACGGTCTCTCCTTTTCGCTGCTTAACGTCCATCAATTCTATTGTTTCTTTTTTAACCTTCTTACTCGCAGCGAAGTATTGCTGGAAATCCTCGGTCAGCTGCTTGAAGCTCGTGATGGACTGTGGTGGTCTTGTGGAGATCAATCCCAACGCTCTCTTCGAAAGCGTTCCGGGGAACAGATTGCAGAGAGCGAGGGAGCTGATCCCCTGAGTGTTCATGGCAAACATGAACTTCGTAATATGTTGGGCGGGATCTCCAGTCCCATCATATTTCTCAATCGCCGGGGCGACGAAGTGCGGCGGGAGTTTTGCTTTCCTTATCCGCTCTGAGAAGGGATATAAGCTCATGTCTATCTGGTCATCCTCTTCCATCTCTTCTTCGTCAACGATTGAATTGTGCTTCCTATCCTTGCTTTCCTCGCCATTACTTCCTCTGGAATCTCTGTTTCTTAGTTGTTCATGGCCTCAGTCATTTCGTCCCATTTTCTCTGGTACTCTTCGTCCCTTTGCATTAATTCCTGTTGCAGAGTCTCATTTCCCTCTACAATTTTTTCGTCAATAGATCTGATTAGCCCCTTTAGCATGTCCTCAAGATCTTTTTTGGATATGGCCTCTGGCATCTCCGAACTCATTCCTTCTTCGGAGCGGTTGTTATCTTCGGTAGCGTTCTTCAGTGCTTTCTTCGATCTTGGAGCCATCTTTCGTGTTCCGATCCTGCAAAAAATGTCATTAGTTATTTCAGAACTTTCTCTACAAATCGTCGCAGATTACTCCCCTGTTTCTAGGTGGTCTCATGGTTGCTTCTTGCTGTTCGTTTCCCACAGACGGCGCCAAATGAAACGAAACAGTATATCAATCCTAGTATCCTTCGATCTGATCCTAATGAGGTAGTGCATTTATCCTAACATGATCCGACCCGACCTTCTATCCTACATTACCTGGTCTCGATTACTGAATCTCACAAGAGTAGAGAGAGAGAAAGAGAGCTTTTACTGGAATTGAATGTAAGTTTGATTGCCAAATGTTGTGTATCTTATTTCATGGGGGTACACCCCTATTTATAGTATTTTGGGCCTGGTTTTTATGGTGCCAGCCTGTATTTTACATGTATAAATACGGTTCTACCCTCTCCTAGCATCTTTGACTGACCACAGACGGTCAGTCACACAATACTTTGCTTTGCCTAAGTCCTATTCCCATCCGGCTGGAGACGGCCGGATGCCCTATGCGCTTCCACCTCCATCCGGCCAAAGTGGCCGGATGCTCTATGCGCTTCCACTTCCATCCGGCCAAAGCGGCCAGATGCTCTATGTAACCCGTTTTGGCTTGACACCATTTCTTCCCTTCTCATCAGTCCCACAAGTTCTATCTTTCTAAATTTTGGTGAAGAAATAGAACTTCTGTGTCTTGTATTTTGACGAAAAATTTTGCGACTGAGGTCTTTTGGTTCGCCTACGCTTCGTCCTTTCCTTATCCCGGACGACGCCAAATGAAACGAAACAGTATATCAATCCTAGTATCCTTCGATCTGATCCTAATGAGGTAGTGCATTTATCCTAACATGATCCGACCCGACCTTCTATCCTACATTACCTGGTCTTGATTACTGAATCTCACAAGAGTAGAGAGAGAGAAAGAGAGCTTTTACTGGAATTGAATGTAAGTTTGATTGTCAAATGTTGCGTATCTTATTTCATGGGGGTACACCCCTATTTATAGTATTTTGGCCTGGTTTTTATGGTGCCAGCCTGTATTTTACATGTATAAATACGGTTCTACCCTCTCCTAGCATCTTTGACTGACCACAGACGGTCAGTCGCACAATACTTTGCTTTGCCTAAGTCCTATTCCCATCCGGCTGGAGACGGCCGGATGCCCTATGCGCTTCCACCTCCATCCGGCCAAAGCGGCCGGATGCTCTATGCGCTTCCACTTCCATCCGGCCAAAGCGGCCGGATGCTCTATGTAACCCGTTTTGGCTTGACACCATTTCTTCCCGTCTCACATATAAAAACCTTATTCTTTTTCATAATCCATAGTTTCCTTTATTTACAAATCACCCCATTATTTATACCTTGTTATATATATCATATAATATAACATTTTTAACTTTTAAAAAGGGTATAACCTATGGTTTGATTTTTGTAATATTTCCGAACAGACCCACCAAGTTTCTATAATTGCCATTTGGCCCAATTTATAACATATAGCTTTATAATAACATTAAAACTATATATTATACCATATCTTAATAAAATACTCTTAGATTATTCTAAAAATCACCAAATTTCACCAAAGGGTTATAATTACCCTTACTAACCATTTACTTTCAGTATATTACAATTCCACCCCTTATATTTATATTCCAAAGTGTCATAATGACATAATAACTATATATTATACATATATAGTTTATTTAAATTCCAAAATCAACCCAATAAATTCCTAAAAATTCCTAATAGCCCATGGGTGTTTATAACACCATTATACACCCTTTATTTTTGGTAATAACATATATACCACATATGTTATAAATTGTTACAATTAAATACTTATCTTGTTATAAACCTTAAATAAGTTATCTAACATATTTAATTTGGTCAAAACCTACCATATGGTCAAGGTTGACCACCTTAATATTTCCTTGACCATCAATTTCCATATAATACGGTTTATACCCATATTTTTCAGAAATTACCATTTAACCCCAAAACTTTATATAATCTTATATTTTTATATATACTCATTCAAACCTCTAATTTTTGGCTTAATTATTATATAGCCCCCAAATTTAATTTAATTACACTTTAACCCCTTATAATATGCGGTAATGCATATATACCACCTAAACTTAAATAAAACGTTATAAATACATAAATAAAATGGCCTAAAGTACATGGCCTTATTACAAACATTAGCTTATAAAATAAATTACACATAAATGCCCAAAATGCATTAACTCTCGGCCCTTACACATATTTTTCCATATTTACCAATTTTCCACATAATGTCTTAAATTTGACAATTATGTTAATTAATTAGTTAGATAAATTTACCAAACCATTCCTTAATCACCTAAGGTCAAAATAAGACCTTATTAACCCATTCACTCACAGCACAAATTATACACATATGTATAATTACATATTAATATACCAAGTGAAGGTTTAATTGATATATACCTTGTTTTTGCTTAGTTAAGGCCTTGTTTGGCCACGGCCTGCTTAGGATAAAATTTCACAGCATTATTTACATGTTTTCAAACAGCAATTAAGGCATGGTTAGTCTCCAAGCAAGATCTAACCATAAGAAGTGTTTTAATGTATATTTCAAGGTAAAATTTACCATAGAATACCAAGACAAGCAAGGGTTTTCTTCGGCCTGTTTATACAGAAGGTAAAGAGCATCAAAAGAGCTACTAAACCAAGGCTTAAAACCGGTATAACTTAGATCAGAAGATGGCTAATTTTTACCTTGATTAAAATGCCTAAAATGGTGTTTTTGGCTTAGATCTGGCTATACCTTGAAGCTCTTGATAGATCCACTGAATAAGAATGTTAAGAAGAAGATTAGAAGGCTAGGAAACAAAGTTTCACAACCGGATTTGAAGAGAATCAAAGGATAAGTGCTTAAAGCACATTTTTATACCTTAAGAACAAGATTAGATTTCTCCACCTTCTTCCCTTGTTACAGCCAAGATTTGCCCTCCTTTTAACCTACAAAACAAGCTAGATCCATGGATGGAAATGGTTGATGCTTAGATCCATCGAAAGAGGAAAGAAATGTGAAGAGAATGAACATAAAATGGCTTAATAAGCTTACCTATGTCAATTGATGTTCTCCTCTGTATTTGGTTTGCTCTCCACGGTTTAGAGAAGCAAAAGATAGGATGAGGAGCCTTGGTGTCGGCTGGGAAGCAAGGCAATGAGAGAAGGTAGGTCAAATTGTCTTAAAACACATTTTTTTGCTTTGTTTATTGTCTTTGGTGTTTGATGAGTCATCAAGGATTATTGGCATCGATTATTGGAGGGGAAAGGAGCCTCTCACACGTTTTTTTGGAGACTTAGTCAATCAAGGAGCCAAAAGTGTGATATTTAGACTATAATATAAGAAAGGTAAAAGTGGTCCCTTAAATCATGGAATGTGTTGGAACCTTGTCTCTTGTGTTGAAAATGGCGAATTTAGGCTCCCCTTGCTTGTGGCTGTCGACTCCATGAGGTCCAGGGGGTCAACTTTGACCTCTTGACCATTCTTAGTCAATGTTGACTCAAACGGGCCCCCTTTTAGGGTTTTATTAATATTTTAATATAAAATTTGTAAAAATTTGTAAATTTCTGGAATTAAGTTCCTAATATGGTATAATAGGATATATTAGCATATTTAAAGTAATTATAACCTTTAAGCCCATTAAAAACCAATTTAGAAGGCAATTACACAAAAACGTGCTTTAAGGTGTTTTAGTGCACATTTTGTGTCGCAAGGTGTTTCTGAGCTCTATTTTCTTTGAGAACAGTTTCATTGTGTTCCTTAGATGATAAGTGATCTTAGTAATCCAATTTATATAAAATAGAGGTCATTATACCTTTAAGGTTTCCTTAGAGCACATTTTTGCCCTACTTGACCTTAAAGCATGTAAATGCTTGTTCTTTTGTTCTTGTGTTGGGTGTTGTCCAACACTTGTAATATGTTTAGTTATGTGTTAATATTCTTAGGACAAAGTTTTAGGTCCTAAGAAGTTCATTGGGTATTTATTTACCCTAAACAGTCTAAGGGTGCAATATCTTGCTTTGTGTTGACCACTGTTGTTCTCCGTTGACTTTTAAGGCATGTTTAGGCCTTAATTAATGTGATTAGATGGTTAATCCATGTTTTATTAGTTTGGGGTATTTCAATCTACCCCCTTAAAAAGACTTCGTCCCAAAGTCGCTTAATCAAATAGGTAAGTATATAAATGTATAACTACCCATTATTCTCATAATGTATATCTATGTGATATATCATTTACACACATCGTATTGTGCTTATACAGCACATAGCCATCACTTTGTGGCGTTAGTTCAATCATATATGGATATAGGTGATCCATCAGCACCATTATTTCTTATCAATTCTACAAACCCTGACAACCTCCCGAAGGTGTCCATAACATACCATCGTTCCACATTCCATATCTAATGATTCATTTCGTATCTATGTAACACCCCAAATCAATCCAGATGTGGTCTCGCAACTTAACAGTATATATATAAACATGTCACAACGGAATTCTTTACAATCCAGGACCTTGCCACGGTCTGACTACAGAATATACCGAACTTCAGTACAACAACCTTAACCAATTACATATCCTTCTTACAACCCCCTCACATCATATACATCTTACTAACTCAAATTACCATACGAGTGTACATGCACAACTCGTAGGCCACACTTATCCCGTAACACTTGTCCCCCTTCTTACTCTCGCGACGGCCGCTTCCTGATGTACCTGTGTAGTAAAAACAGCCCCCAAAGGGGGTCAGCACGAATGCTGGTACGATCCCCTCATGGCCCCCAAGCTAACGTGGCTACGACGACTAATTGTCGATAGCATGGAGGTTGATTAAATGCACAACATGATAGTAAATGCTGTAAACAACAATCCATATATGAACAATCAAAGTTCACACACAATGAACGACTTAAATGCGTTCCCTTAATTAGAGAGTTAGTTATTTAACTCCTTAAGTAATATTCCCCCTTAATCTTAGTCCATCCTTATCTCACCTCAATCTTAGTCTTATCTTAATCTTAGTAACAACCATCCTTTAATAAGGAGTGGATGTAGCTTATCTTAATCTTAATAATACAAACCATCCTTTTAAAAAGGAGTGGTTGCACCTATCTTAACCTTACCTTAATCTTAATCTTAATCTTAACTTAATCTCAATATACAAACCGTTCCTGGAAGGGAATGGTTGTAGCTTAATTCGAACCTGGGATTTAGGTGATCCCACCGCACCATCTTAATGCCACCTACTCTGGACGGGAGTCCAGCGTAGCTGAGCCGGCAACCGGCCCTAGGCTACAAGTCCGAAGACAAGTCCTTAAGCGGAAGTCGAATCTGCTATAGATACCGACCCCCTTTCCTTAGCATGCATGACCGGAGATCGGTCCCGGGTTTCCTCACTCAAGTTCCAGTTTAGTAATCTCAAGACCATGTTTGTTGGTTAACCTCTTTCGGTTCATATCGTCCCTTATTAGGGAGCGTTCCTTAGTCTCACTCAATTCCTTACTAAACATTGGTTAGTAAGTTCTCACGGTATGTTGTGTTAGTTTTCAAACATCACACAACAATACAATAAATATATATTTCCGGTTGCATGCTTTATCTTGTTTAGTGAGCACACAAAACAAATAGCACACAAGCCGAGGGACACCTCGTTAGCAAGCAGGTCACAAGAGAATTGTACCGTTCACCGTTGGTCGTTCGGCTGCTTACTCTCTTCCGGAGTCCAAACTCCCAAGTCCTAAAACATTCATTCAGTTTAGGTAGGTTGTTAATCACTTAACTCAATTCAACTTACTTAACTTACTTAACCCTTAATGATTCCAACCTAACACCTCTTAAGTCTCACAACTTAATCCTACAAACTTTATCTTAAACTTTTAAGTTTATTCTTAACTTAATCCCTTAAGTTCTTAGGGTCCTAATCATTACCACCCTACCAAAGGTATACCTTATTACCTATTACCATCCTTAGAATTCAAAATTTCTTTTTTTTTATTTTTTATTTTTTTTTTATTTTTAGGCTCGACCGAACTTCCGACCGACCTTACCTAAGGTCGGTCCATTCCAGAACATATTACCGCTCGAAAATTCTACCCCGACCGACCTTGCAAGTCCGGTCCCAAGGTCGGTCCATTCCCGAGAGTTTCCCCGTGGGATATTTAAGCCCGACCGAACTTGCCAAGTTCGGTCCCATGTTCGGTCGATTCCAGAGACTCAATTCCTTCACAAATTACAAGCCCGGCCGAAATTGCCAAGTTCGGTCGATTCCATAAACTTTTTCCGGCAGTGTAAACTGAGCTCGACCGACCTTGCAGGTCCGGTCCCAAGGTCGGTCGGCTCCAGAACCTTATTTCTAAATTCCCATTTGACTCCAAACTTCTCCACAAGTTCCCCCATGTGTCCTAATACCATTTAGGCACTCAAACTCACCTTAGAACTTCCACCAAACTCTCCAAAACAACTTCCAAAGATCTTCTCAAACATTTACTAAATTCTTACAAACACTCCTAACATTTGTCATATAATTCCTTACATTTCCAACATGTACATTTTGTCTAAAACTTTAACTATCCCAAGTGTTCTTTTTCAACCCATATAACTCTTCCTTAACATCATTGCACTCCATCTTGCTAGTTAAACCTTCCAAGGTCATCTTGCATGTCCATGCACAAAATTTCTCTTCTTTTCATTTTGTTCACTCATCACTCCTTAAACTCTTGAGCTTACTTATACATTCTTTTATTCACTTACTCAACTTCCTCATGATCACGCGCTCTTTTACATTCCTAGTCATTTTCCTTGACGTTTGACAACATTCTCCCACACCTTTCTCTTCCATCACCTAAGTCCACTTATTACAATCTAAACTAAACCTCATTAGTCCTCTACTAACATCATCACACTTACACAAACTATCCAAACTCCTCATTGTTTTATTCTCTAGTTCATACCTAAATCACCTTAAAGCATTATACACCTTTCCATCCAATCTTTGCTCAAGTCTTAGCATTCCTCATCACATGATTTTGGTGTGTTTAATACACCCACCTAACCTCTAATTCCTCCTAAACATCTCTAGGTCATTCTAAACCTCAAGAACTCCTTAGTTAACTCATTTCCACTCAAATTCCTCATAATGACTCCTAGAAATTCCTAGGTCATATTAATTCACCACCATCACCTAAACACTTATCTTCTACTCAAATTTCGCCATAGCTCCTCTTGTATCTTATCATGCCCAAACACATTATTGTTGCTCATTCAACCATCTCACACACATCAAGTTCTTTCTCATCATATCTCATCACCCAAACCAACTCATTCACAACAAACTCAATATATCGTAATAATCTTAAATTGCATAGCACTAAGGCTCTTAAATGACATGGCTCTTAGGCCCTTAAATAACTTAAACTTAAACACTGAATTTCCCACATATAAAAGCTTTCAACCTGCAATTACACCCATCAATCTATATAGTAGTTATAATGCTCTTAAAATCCATCTTAAACTTATATTACTAACTCATTCCCATTGGCTCCTTAGTCACAAGTTCATAAGCTTATATAAGTTCTTTTTCTTAGGTTACATAACCATTACCTAATGTAAGCCCTAGGCTACATTGGTACCCATCTAAAACCCATTCCTTAACCTTAAACCACCATTAGGTAAGTAATTTACCTTGTTTTCTTAAGCTTATCTTATCTTCCTTCTTAGACCCTCTTCTTGAATGAATATCAGCCACCACTTAAATTCCCCTTGCCAATGTTCTAACCAATATTCAATGACTCATATATGAGTACTAAACAATACACTAACCTCAAGGAATGAAAACCTAGGTTAGAAATGTGTTCTAAGGCGTAATAGTGGATGATTACGTTTGAAGTCTCAAGGTAGACTTGGGAATTGAATGAAATAGGACCTCCACTAGTCCTTGGTGAATAATCAAGCTAGAACAAGGCATAAAAACAAGGCCCCATGAGTAGAAATTTTCGGCTATGTAGAAGAAATGATGGAAACATGGTTTTTCTTACATTTTCTTTACCTTAAGAGAATGGAGAAGCTAATGAGCTCTTCAAACTCGGTTTTCCTCCATCAATGGAATTTCCTCTTGGCACCAAAATGGAGCTTTGAAGGATTTGAAAGATAGAAGAAGGTACTTGGCCTAACTAAGAGAAATATGTGTTTAGTTTTTGATTTGGAGCAAAGATGAACACTTGGTGAGCAATTGAAGGTGGAGCACCCATGGATGGAGCTCTCTCGGTTTGGAGCAAGAGAAGAGAAGAAGAAATCGTGGAAGGAAGGAGAAATGAAGAGAGAGAAGAAGAAAGGTAGCTTTAATGAAGATATTTTGCTTTTTAAAGCAAATAGTAACTTCTTACTTTATTCTCTTCTTTATAACATTATTTGACTACTCATGGTGACTCATCCTCCCTTAGAAAACCGGCCCCCTTATTAAACAAGGGCATGTTTGGCCTTTATTGACCAATTAACTAAACTAAGTTAATTAAAGACTAAGCTAGTCACTATTTGGCACTATTCACAAATTAGTGCACATATTTCTGAAATTTTTGATTTCCCATTGATTTAGACCTCCTAATGTGATACTAATTAGTACACATGTTGATTAAAGAGTAATCACGGACATTTAGCCACTCAAAACTCAATTCTAAGACAATTTTTCAAAAATGTGCTTTAAGACTTCTTAAAGCACATTTTGTGTTTTAACATGTTTTCAAGCTTGGTTTTCTTTGATAATTGATTTAAAATGACCATTAGAATATTACTAAGGTCTTATCATGATATTTGGGTACTCTCCCTAGTCTCTCCAAGCGTAGAGCACGTTTTTGCCCTAGTTGCCCTTAAGGCATTTTCTTGTATTTTCCTTGGTTTAAATTGTCTACCAATCTTTCTAAGGCATATTTTAGCCTTTCTACACCATGGTTTGATGTTTACTTAGCATACTTAGGTTTGGGGTATTTCAGCCAGAGAGATAAAAGTCCTCTCATACTCAGGAATACCCGATCTGGCTGTTATTAAGTACCACTGTGGGTACGGAGAACTAGTCGTACGGTAGATCCCGAAAAGTGGGAATCCCGGAGACGGTTCCCATCTGAACAATGTTAACCGCATTAAATAGCGAATAATGAAGAATTTTGTGTATAAGAGAATAGAATTTCCGGCAACCTGGGTCGACATGCCGAGCAGTCGAGGATAACCAGCTTGCAACGCACCAACCGTGCAACAGGCAAGAAGTGGATTAATGAAACCCGAGACGAGTGTCTACGGAACAACAGTTGCCAAATGATACACCAACGGTATACCAACCGACAAAGGAACTACAACGTAATGCCCAAACAAGAGACAAGTCTCAGTAACCACGACAAATACGTGGAACGGGCTACAAAGAGGAAACAATACAAAAGAAAAGGGAGTCTCCCAGAATGGGAAGCACCCTAGTTAATGATTATCATGTGAAGACAGTGAGAAGTCATCCAGAGGAGTTATTATCAAGACAGTAAGATCAGTGAGGGCCAACAAGGCCACTGATGACAGTGCGGGTAAAAATGATACCGCAACCGGTATGTGTTGAACCGATAGCCAATTAGCATGGCGCACTTGCCATGGCAAGTGCTGCTATAACAGGGCTGTTCGGGGAAGTTTTAACAACTACAAAGTACTTGGTAAAGTACCACGAAGTTAAGTTTGATCATTATAACTGCGGAAGGGCTTAACAGCCTAACCTCTGTAATTGGAAGTACACCAGTCAGCAAGAAGCTAGACTTGGTTAAAGCATGAAGACGTTGTGAAGTCATGAAAACTTTCTTTCAAACTTAGACTTATTCAAACTCTTTTCTTTTCAAAACCAAATTTTCTTTCAAACCAACACTTCTTTCTACCTTCTTTTAAGAACCAAACCAGAGGACTTACACCGGCCTCGATGCCACACGGTAAGTAAGTTATACCTAGTTTACTTTTGAATAACCGGAAGGGAAACCGGTACACCCAAGGGTAACAACCCGAGGGAATGGATTGAGTTCGTGGTAATACAACAGTGGATAAACTTTCCCTCGATTAGGTTCGGGAAGCACGGAATGAATATTGTCACGGGACAATATAAGGGAGTTGACAACAGAATACTTCATCTAGGCGTGTGACGGACACTACGAGTGTACCAACTGAAATGTGGGACGACCGAACTCCGATAGGAGCTTGTGGGCCTGACAGACCTACTTATGGGTTAGTTGGGTAAGTAGTAATGTATCAGTAGGGTACCCCACATATGTATACAAGTAGAGTCCGGAACACGGGAAGTAGTCGACTCCGTACTACGGTCGGCAGTATAAGTCAAACAAGAGCTAAGGACTACCATGAATGGTTGAAGTTAAGGAACTCAGTTAAGATAACTAGACTAAAGGAATTAGTGAATTCATTTTTAAGGAAATGTTTAAGAGTCAGGAGGTGCGAAGTGCACTAACTGCAATGAAAAGACATCGTATACGTCTTAAGGATCCTCAGGGATAAACACGATAGCTGGAATGGTGACCCAGCCTGTGCATGGCAAGCAGATGCCTAATGTGGACACATTAGTGTGCAAGGAACAGGATGAAACTCCTAGAATGAGTACCTACACTACCAGGAAGTGTAGATCTTCACAGAAGAAGATAATAAGCCAGTTAAGAACGCAAACGGCGTGGCTAACTGAATATACCAATAAGTGTGAACCAGATGTAATGGCATAACTTTGTAACACCCAGGAGCAATCCTTGAAGGGTGTTCGCATCAACAAGTGTTGCACGAAATGACATGACAGAAGCATAAGGGTTGAAACTAACACCCAGTTTAGACATAGGTTGTCAGGAGACGGACTGACAAACCTAAGGGCATCCCATGAAAGGAAACAGAATGCAACGACCTTGTCATGGAGCTCAATATAATATCCAAACCATGTAATGTGTACAGAGAAGTACATGTGTGTGGACAGCCTACAATGAGCGCAGCTCAAGGCAAATAAGGCTTATAAGCCATAAGCAAGATATGTTATATAATTTAGATTGATTGCAGAAGCCTATGTTGTATAAGTGAATAGAGCGGAGAACGAACCACTGTATTAAGAGTGGGGATACCTCTCGATATTGTGAGACCGCACGAGCGGTAGTTATGTAAATCAAGTCCAAGAAATATGTTAAGGATGGACGATATTATTTTCGAAAGAGAGCAGTTAGCTTAGTAGTATGTGTGTATAAAGTGAAACACCGAGCTGGATAATGCCGGATTGTGACTCGAATGATCAATGCTCAAGGAGCATACAGTAGTCATCCAAATGAATGACGAACCATAATGCGAATAATGTAAGTATATGTGTGGAAGTTAATATGACAGTAAATACCATATGAGTTGGTGTTATACAAGGAGCACGTGCGCAGTAAGCGACCGTTGTATAACTATTATTAAACAATAATGTAGCAACTAAGCATAGTTACGAGTTAAACCCAATAAAGATACAACAGTAAGTGATACCAAACAACTGGGCAGTAACCCAGTAGCCAGTATTACGAGATCAGAATCTCAATGAAACACAGTGTGAATTCCGTTGCGAATCGCATGAGAGATTTGTTGCCAAGAGTTTACGCCTCTGCACTCTGTATGACTGAGTGTTTTGGTATTGCATTTGCGCAGTAATGATCGAGTGGGATAGCTAGCAAATGGAAACATGTTAATTGTGGAGGAATAATGTTATAAGGGCCGATGCATAGGAGATGCAAGGCCGCACCAATGAAAGAATACATGTACAAAACCAAATGTGTAGACATGATTAACGGTAAGTGTCTACAGCAGCACTAAATACCAAATATCGGTATGAAATATACCCCAAATGTTGGGTGATAACTGAGAGAGCACTACACACTAGGTAGTAGCTCAACCTCAACTGACAGTAAGTTGGAAGGAAACAAGTCAATCATTGTGAAATACGTAACAGTATATACGGTCAATTATTATGGAAGTGGATAGAAAGTTTATAACTCACCGAATTCGCTCACGGTAAGAGATACCACGCGTCGGTTGAGAAACCATTATTACCAAGATAAAGGTGATATATGGGAGGTGTACAATACATTGAGAATAATGAATGGGGCAAACTAAGCCCTACAGTTATTAAAGTTTCGCAGCAGAAACTAGTGAGCCAGTAATTCAAGTGTTGAATGTGCATGGTAAACATGAGTGAATGGCTAATTAAAGCAGTTAAGAGTTTAAGCAAACTCCAATGAGAATTCTTGGTTTAGGAACTAAACCGCTAAGATGGTTAAGATCCTCTAATCAGAATCCATTGTATAATAGACCGCGTGAAAGTTAAAATACTTCACGACGGCAGAACATTTTAAGCCAATGTTTAGCGATTGATTACGTGGGCGTAATCCCTTTTAAGGGGGGTAGAGCGCAAAACCAGTTAGTGTGTATTACCGTACATGTGTACGTGACTTATGTTGTAATGTTGTGCATAGCACAAATAATTTGTTTTGATGATTGGTGCGTGTGTTACGTAAACATACGCATTCATTCATGGTTTAATTGTGGTAATTGCGCATAGAAGATGCGAATACCATTGTGATAAGTGTGTTTATTTGTTAACAGTTGTGTGTGATAGTACAAGTGTGGGGAGTAGAGAAATTCCCGAGGGAACAAAAACCCCGACAGTGTACAAATGTGAAACTGTGTGTTGTATTTTGATAAAATATATGTGTATATATATATTATATAGTGATTCATGAAAGGGCATGATACCGACATAGAACCTAGTGAGAATAAGATTCCCTAGGCAACAGGATTAAAGTGAATGGAAATAATTGATAGACGAAGTTCTATCCCTTGGAGATGTTATGATTATGATTAGAATGATTAAAAAGATAGGAAATTGGAAATGAGTGATTTACTTGATGCTTGAAATTGAAGTGGGAGGTGAAACTTGATTATCATGAGATCAAGGGAAGTCGAACACAAATTGGGGTGGAAGGATAGTTCAACACTGATGCTGATCACATCAAGGTTGGACGATTCTTGAAGCTCCCCTTAAGCGGTCACAAATAACCACACTAAGAAAATAAGCAAAGAGCATAAGTTGGACTTGGAGTTTTGTGTGTTTTCAAAAAGGATTTTGAATTGGTATTTATAAAACGTCGATAGATACTTTACATAATTAAAGTTATCTTACTTAACCTCACAAGGAAAAATTTCAAATTCAAGTGATTGTTTTGATCTCCCAAAGGCACGGGGACGGAAGGTGTCCATCGCGACCGGGTTCTGCGGGATCACAGTGTATATAAAAGGATATTTTTGATTGTTATACATGCTATGACATGTTGTGTGGTATGTGTAATAAATATATTTTGACCATGAGTTCCAAAAGTGTATGTTATCAAGACCTATGTGTCTAAACGTTGTTATGTTACCTAAGACCAGAGAGTCTAAGGGTTGTTATGTGTGTGTAAATGTTGTTAAGATACCCGGACCATTGAGTCCGAGGTTATCATGTGAATATGTTATGTTATGTATGGATGTGAATGTGCTACCCGGACCATTAGTCCGAGGGTGTGATGTAAAATATGTTGGTTATGGAAGTTTATTTCCAAGTGATTCCTGTGTTCTAAACTAATAATGTGTGGGAAGTGTGAACTTCGAGGACGAAGTTCTTTTAAGGGGGGTAGATTGAAATACCCCAAACCTTGATATGTGGTTTAAAATTAAACTATGGTATGTAAAGGCTAAAAAGTGCCTTAGAAACATCAGTGAGCAATTTAAACCATAGTAAAATGCAATAAAGCACTAAGATACAGTTTGAGCAAAAACATGCTCTAAGCTAGGAGTGAACTTGGTTAGGACTCAAAGAGCCTACCAAGACTTAATAATATTCAATTCTGATTTAATAAGTCTAATTAAGTCCTTAGGAAACCTTGGTAGACAATTAAACCAAACAAAACACAAATAAATGTCTTAAAGTCAATAAGAGCAAAAATGTGCTCTAAGCTTGGGATAAATTTGTATAATACCTAAAGGTCATACCTATACCTTATAAATATGTTAATGAACATATTAAATCAATTACCAAAGAAAACCAAGCTTGAAAACAAGTTAAAACACAAAATGTGCTTTTAGGAGTCTTAAAGCACATTTTTGAAAAATTGTCTTGTAAATGTGATTTGAATGGCTAAATGTCCATCATTACTCTTTAATTAACATGTGTACTATATAGTATCACATTTGGAAGTCTATATCAATGGGAAATAAAAAATTTCACAAATATGTGCCTTAGTTTGTGAATAGTAACCAAAATGTGCAAATTTATAACATAAGTCAATATAAGTAAGTTTAATGGTCAACAAAAACTATTATACCCCTAGGTAGAGATGGGGGCCGGTTTTTATCATGGTGAGTCACCAACATGTAAAAGAAATCAATTAAAGAAAGGAAGGAAAAGTAAGTAAATGAAGAAAGTACTTTATAACATAAATATCTTCCAAAAGCAAAACTTATCTTCATTTCTCCCTTCCTCCTTCATTTCCCACGTCTTCAAGCTCCCTTCCTCCCTTCCATTTACGATTTGCTATAGTTCCACACAAGAACTCCATCTTTGAATGCTTGTAACTCCTAGCTCCATGGTCCAAATTCAATTTCAAGACCACCATTCTTCTAGTTGGAGCAAGCTCTACACTCCTATCTTTTCAAATCTTCAAAAGCCTCAGTTTGGTGCCAAGGAGATTCACCATTGATGGAGCTTGACCTCATCTTTTCACACCTTGTTGCTCTCCTTTGCTTCAAGGTAAGGAAACTCAAAGAAAATCCATGTTTCCTCCATGTTTTTATGTTGACCGAAAATCACCACTAATGGTGTATTTACCTTGCCTTGTTCTAGCTACATTCAAATCATTCAAGGGCTTGGTGGAGTCCTCTCTTGATACTTATTCAAGTTCTCTTCCAATTCCAAGGTAAAACAATTACCTTAATGTGTTAAGACAATATATGTGCCTAGGGTTTACAATGAGATGAAGCATAATGCTTGAATACTCATTCTATTATTTGTACATTGTTTAGAAGTTGACAAACAACCAAACATCCATACCGGTTTTACAAGGAAACAAGAAAGAAGTTTGTGAGGAAAAAGAGGTAAACAAACTATCTCAATGTAGTTTAAATGCCTTAGGAAAATGAGCTTGATTTGCTTAATAAAATACCTAAGGAGCCAATGGCAAATGACCTAGAGAAATGCTCTCAAGGAGTTTATTAAGGGCATATGTATTTTTTTGGTGTATTTGCAGGTCAAAGGCAATTTATATGTGGAAATTCAGTGTTTATGGTTTATGCAATTTAAGGGCCTATGAGCCATGTTATTTAAGGGCCTAAGTGCCAAGCAATTTAAGTTTATGCACTATATTGTGATGTAGTGTAGTTTAAGGATTTAGATGTGTGTAAAGAACATTCCTTATGAAGATGAGTGTCTTGGATGGTTAAAGAAGGAAAAACAATATGTTTGTGTGTAAGGAATGTGTATTAAGTGATTAAGTGTTTTTTGGTTGAGAAAGGGGTGAAAACCTAAGTGTTGTGTGTGAGAATACTCTTGATGGATTTTAGGTGTTCTTGAATGTCTAATGGTGAAAGCTATGTGCTTTGGTATAACAATGTGGTAGAAGAACCCATGTCAAAATTTAGATGATGTATAAGAAGTTCTAAGTGTTTAAAAAGTTTTGGTGAGTTTGGAAGTGTTGAGAATGATTAAATGTTTTACTAGGGAAGAAAGCATGTATGAAGGTGTTTAGAGTGCTACAAGGATTTAGACATTGTCTTGGAAGTTCTAGAAATCGAATGAGTGTTTTGGGACACACCAAAGTCATTTCGGAGTTGTTCTAGGACTTAGGCAAACTTTGGAAAACAAGGAGAAGGAATAAACTTGTAAAAGGACTACAAGGATGACATAAGGAATTTAGTAGTAAGAAAAGATACTTAAGAGTGGATGTTCAAATGGAGAAGAAATATTATGGTATAATGGTTACAATAGACATGAAACACCACTTAGAAACCTAAGGAGAAAATACTATAAGTGTTAGAGGTTTGGGTGGAAATTGGTTAAGTATTTAAAGGCTTAGAAAATGAGTGTTTTGCCTTGTCCGAACATCCGTCCGGACATGGACGTTCGGACTGGCCCTGTTGCATAAAAATTCTCAGAGTCTCGAACTGTGTCCGAACTTTAGAAGTCCGGACACAGGTTCGGACAAATGAGATTTTACTTTGAAATTTCCCTCGACCCATGTCCGAACTTCCGAAGTCCGGACACATGTTCGGACATGCGCCTGTTTCCAGTTTTAAGTCACGGCTTGCGTCCGAACTTTGGAAGTCCGGACACAAGTTCGGACATGCCACTGTTTTGGCCAAAAATGTTGTTTAAGGTTAGGAAAAGTTGTCTAAAAATGGTGATTATTAAGTAATGATGTTATAAGATTGTTAAGGACATGTTAAGTGAGTTATAATGACAGTTTAGTGGGGGAAAAGTTGTATTAAAATGTAAAAGTAAAACAAGTTAAAATGTGAAGTTATTTAACTAGTTAACGGGGATAAGTTATGAGCATTAGACTTTAAACAATCATGTTACCCCGACGTTAATAAAAGTACATGTAATGTTATCAGTTGTTCGAGAATTGCTCGAGAAACATAAGTGGACATGAAAGAGTGGACTCCGGTGACAGGTATGGTTTTCTTGCAACCTGTGTCCTACCGGATTACACCGGCTTGTATGCCAATGTGTTTTTCTGTATGTTTGCCACGTTTTAAGATTAAACATGTAATGAGTTTACAGTAATTCATTTATGTGGCGTGTACAACTCCGATACCATTTAACCTCGAAAGTGTTAAACCTTAGCTAACTGAGTCTAGGATCACATGAGAGTTTGGTATTCGGATTAAACGACCCGAACCATGGGACGTTCTAACCACGGCTATGCGTGTTGTAATTGTGTGATATGTGTGTGTGAATGTAGGGACCTCCCTTGTATGTTTAACCCAGTTGTAATAATGTATGGTGTGTAGATGTGATAGACTCCATAGTGGGGTTCTAACTAATATCTAAATAAGTATGTACTAACAGTGGTGAGGAATCCGGTTAGGCCGGTCGCGCGTTGTTTGGGAGTGGGTATCCTTCTTAGCCTTATCCTTCTCTCTGTTATGGTTGTTTCCCTCACGGGTTATGATCTGCCATTAGCTTACTCCAAAGCTTAGCTATTCTGACTTATGATCGGTTTAGGGGGAGCATGTGTTTGTGTGGTGTGTTCGGGCCACCAAACCCGAACCATCTTAACTTAAGTTACTCGTCCGACTATTAGGACGGTAATGAGTGTTGTATAACGAGCTTACCATGGGGGTGACATCATTCTCTAGCCTCACCAGTGAATTAACTAAGTTTGGGTCGGTTCCTAAGAGAACCGCTCACGTTATGTTATGTGTTTTGATATAATGCAATTTCTATTGCGATGTTATTATGTGCACGTTGAAACGTGAAAAGTGTTGTTATGTGTTGTTATGTAGTGTATGTTATATGTTGTAAAATGTGGAGTATGTGGATCATGGATATGAATCCCAGTTTGTGATAAGAGGCGTTTAAGGATAACCCGATTAATGGGTAGTTGTCGTCTATTAAGGAAGTAGCTCCATTAGAGGAGAAACACTCTAGGGGTAATGAATACCATGATGACTTATCAAGTGTGGATATGTTGTCTGTTTGTTGAGCCCATTGAGGCGGAATGATTCGTGTTGTGTGGTTTAAGTTACATGCATGATTTAATTGTAATCAACCGCATGCTAAGACGACAATTAGTTGTGCGTGGCCCGGTAGCATGTGGGCTGCAGGATTACCATACCAGCAAAGGTGCTGAGCCCCTTGGGGGCCACCCTTTCTCTTCTTTTCCTATCTCAGGTACAAAGAGCTGGAAGCCGTTCGAGAGTAGGACGGGGTAGTCGTTGTACATGGGTAATCATTTAAGTTGTATATATACAGTAGGTGTAGTAAGACCGAAACTGTTATCGGCATCAGTTTGTAAATACTCGGTACAGTTGGAAGGTGTATGTTGTTTCTATTGTTAATGGAAGGATCAGTAATGTGTAGTCGCTCGGGGATCTAGTCCATCAGACCGGTACAATGTATATGTAATAGCCTTGTTAGCCACGTGGGTGGTTAACGGCGTGTAACACCAACGATTAAGTAATGTGAAGATATTTTCCCTGTAGATTGTATTAAATGAGTTGTTGTTGGATGGGGTATTACAAAAAGTGGTACCAGAGCGAAGTATCGCTCTGATGACTGAATTACCGAGCTTAGGAAGTACCGAGTTAGGATTTTAGTACTTTGGGTTAAGGGTTGAGTGATAGCGTGAGAGATACGCTAGTTAGGAGTAACCAGTGTGTACTAGAAACCTACAGTGTCCAACCCACCCTCCACAATCCCTGTTTTATAACTTGGGAAACAACGCCAGAGAGATGAAAGTCCTCTCATACTCAGGAATACCCGATCTGGCTGTTATTAAGTACCACTGTGGGTACGGAGAACCAGTCGTACGGTAGATCCCAAAAAGTGGGAATCCCGGAGACGGTTCCCATCTGAACAATGTTAACCGCATTAAATAGCGAATAATGAAGAATTTTGTGTATAAGAGAATAGAATTTCCGGCAACCTGGGTCGACATGCCGAGCAGTCGAGGATAACCAGCTTGCAACGCACCATCCGTGCAACAGGCAAGAAGTGGATTAATGAAACCCGAGACGAGTGTCTACAGAACACGGTTGCCAAATGATACACCAACGGTATACCAACCGACAAAGGAACTACAACGTAGTGCCCAAACAAGAGACAAGTCTCAGTAACCACGACAAATACGTGGAACGGGCTACGAAGAGGAAACAATACAAATGAAAAGGGAGTCTCCCAGAATGGGAAACACCCTAGTTAATGATTATCATGTGAAGACATGAGAAGTCACCCAGAGGAGTTATTATCAAGACAGTAAGATCAGTGAGGGCCAACAAGGCCACTGATGACAGTGCGGGTAAAAATGATACCGCAACCGGTATGTGTTGAACCGATAGCCAGTTAGCATGGCGCACTTGGCATGGCAAGTGCTGCTATAACAGGGCTGTTCGGGGAAGTTTTAACAACTACAAAGTACTTGGTAAAGTACCACGAAGTTAAGTGTGATCATTATAACTGTGGAAGGGCTTAACAGCCTAACCTCTGTAATTGGAAGTACACCAGTCAGCAAGAAGCTAGACTTGGTTAAAGCAAGAAGACGTTGTGAAGTCATGAAAACTTTCTTTCAAACTTAGACTTATTCAAACTCTTTTCTTTTCAAAACCAAATTTTCTTTCAAACCAACACTTCTTTCTACCTTCTTTTAAGAACCAAACCAGAGGACCTACACCGGCCTCGGTGCCACACGGTAAGTAAGTTATACCCAGTTTACTTTTGAATAACCGGAAGGGAAACCGGTACACCCAAGGGTAACAACCCGAGGGAATGGATTGAGTTCGTGGTAATACAACAGTGGATAAACTTTCCCTCGATTAAGTTCGGGAAGCACGGAATGAATATTGTCACGGGACAATATAAGGGAGTTGACAACAGAATACTTCACCTAGGCGTGTGACGGACACTACGAGTGTACCAACTGAAATGTGGGACGACCGCACTCCGATAGGAGCATGTGGGCCAGACAGACCTACTTATGGGTTAGTTGGGTAAGTAGTAATGTATCAGTAGGGTACCCCACATATGTATACAAGTAGAGTCCGGAACACGGGAAGTAGTCGACTCCGTACTACGGTGAGCAGTATAAGTCAAACCAGAGCTAAGGACTACCATGAATGGTTGAAGTTAAAGAACTCAGTTAAGATAACTAGACTAAAGGAATTAGTGAATTCATTTTTAAGGAAATGTTTAAGAGTCAGGAGGTGCGAAGTGCACTAACTGTAATGAAAAGACATCGTATACGTCTTAAGGATCCTCAGGGATAAACACGATAGCTGGAATGGTGACCTAGCCTGTGCATGGCAAGCTGATGCCTAATGTGGACACATTAGTGTGCAAGGAACAGGATGAAACTCCCAGAATGAGTACCTACACTACCAGCAAGTTTAGATCTTCACAGAAGAAGATAATAAGCCAGTTAAGAACGCAAACGGCATGGCTAACTGAATATACCAATAAGTGTGAACCAGATGTAATGGCATAACTTTGTAACACCCAGGAGCAATCCTTGAAGGGTGTTCGCATCAACAAGTGTTGCACGAAATGACATGACAGAAGCACAAGGGTTGAAACTAACACCCAGTTTAGACATAGGTTGTCAGGAGTCGAACTGACAAACCTATGGGGCATCCCATGAAAGGAAACGGAATGCAACGACCTTGTCATGGAGCTCAATATAATATCCAAACCATGTAATGTGTACAGAGAAGTACATGTGTGTGGACAGCCTACAATGAGCGCAGCTCAAGGCAAATAAGGCTTATAAGCCATAAGCAAGATATGTTATATAATTTAGATTGATTGCAGAAGCCTATGTTGTATAAGTGAATAGAGCGGAGAACGAACCACTGCATTAAGAGTGGGGATACCTCTCGATATTGTGAGACCGCAGGAGCGGTAGTTATGTAAATCAAGTCCAAGAAATATGTTAAGGATGGACGATATTATTATCGAAAGAGAGCAGTTAGCTTAGTAGTATGTGTTAAAGTGAAACACCGAGCTGGATAATGCCGGATTATGACTCGAATGATCAATGCTCAAGGAGCATACAGTAGTCATCCAAATGAATGACGAACCATAATGCGAATAATGTAAGTATATGTGTGGAAGTTAATATGACAGTAAATACCATATGAGTTGGTGTTATACAAGGAGCACGTGCGCAGTAAGCGACCGTTGTATAAATATTGTTAAACGATAATGTAGCAACTAAGCACAGTTACGAGTTAAACCCAATAAAGATACAACAGTAAGTGATACCAAACAACTGAGCAGTAACCCAGTAGCCAGTATTACGAGATCAGAATCTCAATGAAACACAATGTGAATTCCGTTGCGAATCGCATGAGAGATTTGTTACCAAGAGTTTACGCCTCTGCACTCTATATGATTGAGTGTTTTGGTATTGCATTTACGCAGTAATGATCGAGTGGGATAGATAGCAAATGGAAACATGTTAATTGTGGAGGAATAATGTTATAAGGGCCGATGCATAGGAGATGCAAGGCCGCACCAATGAAAGAATACATGTACAAAACCAAATGTGAAGACATGATTAACGGTAAGTGTCTACAGTAGCACTAAATACCAAATATCGGTATGGAATATACCCCAAATGTTGGGTGATAACTGAGAGAGCACTACACACTAGGTAGTAGCTCAACCTCAACTGACAGTAAGTTGGAAGGAAACAAGTCAATCATTGTGAAATACGTAACAGTATATACGGTCAATTATTATGGAAGTGGATAGAAAGTTTATAACTCACCGAATTCGCTCACGGTAAGAGATACCACGCGTCGGTTGAGAAACCATTATTACCAAGATAAAGGTGATATATGGGAGGTGTACAATACAGTGAGAATAATGAATGGGGCAAACTAAGCCCTACAGTTATTAGAGTTTCGCAGCAGAAACTAGTGAGCCAGTAATTCAAGTGTTGAATGTGCATGGTAAACATGAGTGAATGGCTAATTAAAGCAATTAAGAGTTTAAGCAAACTCCAATGAGAATTCTTGGTTTAGGAACTAAACCGCTAAGATGGTTAAGATCCTCTAATCAGAATCCATTGTATAATAGACCGCGTGAAAGTTAAAATACTTCACGACGGCAGAACATTTTAAGCCAATGTTTAGCGATTGATTACGTGGGCGTAATCCCTTTTAAGGGGGGTTGAGCGCAAAACCACTTAGTGTGTATTACCGTACAAGTGTACGTGACTTATGTTGTAATGTTGTGCATAGCACAAGTAATTTGTTTTGATGATTGGTGCGTGCGTTACGTAAACATACGCATTCATTCATGGTTTAATTGTGGTAATTGCGCATAGAAGATGCGAATACCATTGTGATAAGTATGTTTATTTGTTAACAGTTGTGTGTGATAGTACAAGTGTGGGGAGTAAGAGAAACTCCCGGGGGAACAAAAACCCCGACAGTGTACAAATGTGAAACTGTGTGTTGTATTTTGATAAAATACATGTGTATATATATATTATACAGTGATTCATGAAAGGGCATGATACCGACATAGAACCTAGTGAGAATAAGATTCCCTAGGCAACAAGATTAAAGTGAATGGAAATTATTGATAGACGAAGTTCTATCCCTTGGAGATGTTATGATTATGATTAGAATGATTAAAAAGATAGGAAATTGGAAATGAGTGATTTACTTGATGCTGAAATTGAAGTGGGAGGTGAAACTTGATTATCATGAGATCAAGGGAAGCCGAACACAAATTGGGGTGGAAGGATAGTTCAACACTGATGCTGATCACATCAAGGTTGGATGATTCTTGAAGCTCCCCTTAAGCGGTCACAAATAACCACACTAAGAAAAGAAGCAAAGAGCATAAGTTGGACTTGGAGTTTTGTGTTTTTCAAAAGGATTTTGAATTGGTATTTATAAAACGTCGATAGATACTTTACATAATTAAAGTCTCTTACTTAACCTCACAAGAAAAATTTCAAATTCAAGTGATTGTTTTGATCTCCCAAAGGCACGGGGACGGAAGGTGTCCATCGCGACCGGGTTCTGCGGGATCACATGTATATAAAAGATATTTTTGATTGTAATCTGCTATGACATGTTGTGTGGTATGTGTAATAATTTATTTGACCTTGAGTTCCAAAAGTGTATGTTATCAAGACCTATGTGTCTAAACGTTGTTATGTTAATAAGACCAGAGAGTCTAAGGGTTTTATGTGTGGTAAATGTTGTTAAGATCCCGGACCATTGAGTCTGTGGTTATCATGTGAATATGTTATGTTATGTATGGATTGTGAATGTGTTACCCGGACCATTAAGTGAGAGTGTGATTAAAATATGTTGGTTATGAAGTTTATTTCCAAGTGATTCATGTTTCTAACTAATGATGTGTGGGAAGTGTGAACTTCGAGGACAAAGTTCTTTTAAGGGGGGTAGATTGAAATACCCCAAACCTTGATATGTGGTTTAAATATTAAACTATGGTATGTAAAGGCTAAAAAGTGCCTTAGAAACATCAGTGAGCAATTTAAACCATAGTAAAATGCAATAAAGCACTAAGATAAGTTTGAGCAAAACATGCTCTAAGCTAGGAGTGAACTTGGTTAGGACCAAAGAGCTACCAAGACTTAATAATTTCATTATGATTTAATAAGGCTAATTAAGTCCTTAGAAACCTTGGTAGACAATTAAACCAAACAAAACACAAATAAATGCCTTAAAGTCAATAAGAGCAAAAATGTGCTCTAAGCTTGGGATAAATTGTATAACAGACCTAAAGGTCATACCTATACCTTATAAATATGTTAATGAACATATTAATCAATTACCAAAAGAAAACCAAGCTTGAAAAAAGTTAAAACACAAAATGTGCTTTAAAGGATCTTAAAGCACATTTTTGAAAAATTGTCTTGTAAATGAGTTTTGAATGGCTAAATGTCCATCATTACTCTTTAATTAACATGTGTACTATATAGTATCACATTTGGAAGTCTATATCAATGGGAAATCAAATATTTCACAAATATGTGCCTTAGTTTGTGAATAGCAACCAAAATGTGCAAATTTATAACATAAGTCAATATAAGTAAGTTTATGGTCAACAAAGACTATTATACCCTAGGTAGAGATGGGGGCCGGTTTTTATCATGGTGAGTCACCAACATGTAAAAGAAATCAATTAAAGAAAGGAAGGAAAAGTAAGTAAATGAAAAAAGTTACTTTATAACATAAATATCTTCCAAAAGCAAAACTTATCTTCATTTCTCCCTTCCTCCATCATTTCCCACGTCTTCAAGCTCCCTTCCTCCCTTCCATTTACGATTTGCTATAGTTCCACACAAGAACTCCATCTTTGAATGCTTGTAACTCCTAGCTCCATGGTCCAAATTCAATTTCAAGACCACCATTCTTCTAGTTGGAGCAAGCTCTACACTCCTATCTTTTCAAATCTTCAAAAGCCTCATTTCGGTGCCAAGGAGATTCACCATTGATGGAGCTTGACCTCATCTTTTCACACCTTGTTGTTCTCCTTTGCTTCAAGGTAAGGAAACTCAAAGAAAATCCATGTTTCCTCCATGTTTTTATGTTGACCGAAAATCACCACTAATGGTGTATTTACCTTGCCTTGTTCTAGCTACATTCAAATCATTCAAGGGCTTGGTGGAGTCCTCTCTTGATACTTATTCAAGTTCTCTTCCAATTCCAAGGTAAAACAATTACCTTAATGTGTTAAGACAATATATGTGCCTAGGGTTTACAATGAGATGAAGCATAATGCTTGAATACTCATTCTATTATTTGTACATTGTTTAGAAGTTGACAAACAACCAAACATCCTTACCGGTTTTACAAGGAAACAAGAAAGAAGTTTGTGAGGAAAAATAGGTAAACAAACTATCTCAATGTAGTTTAAATGCCTTAGGAAAATGAGCTTGATTTGCTTAATAAAATACCTAAGGAGCCAACGGCAAATGACCTAGAGAAATGCTCTCAAGGAGTTTATTAAGGGCATATGTATTCTTGGGTGTATTTGCAGGTCAAAGGCAATTTATATGTGGAAATTCAGTGTTTATGGTTTATGCAATTTAAGGGCCTAAGAGCCATGTTATTTAAGGGCCTAAGTGCCAAGCAATTTAAGTTTATGCACTATATTGTGATGTAGTGTAGTTTAAGGATTTAGATGTGTGTAAAGAACATTCCTTATGAAGATGAGTGTCTTGGATGGTTAAAGAAGGAAAAACAATATGTTTGTGTGTAAGGAATGTGTATTAAGTGATTAAGTGTTTTTTGGTTGGGAAAGGGGTGAAAACCTAAGTGTTGTGTGAGAATACTCTTGATGGATTTTAGGTGTTCTTGAATGTCTAATGGTGAAAGCTATGTGCTTTGGTATAGCAATGTGCTAGAAGAACCCATGTCAAAATTTAGATGATGTATAAGAAGTTCTAAGTGTTTAAAAAGAGTTTTGGTGAGTTTGGAAGTGTTGAGAATGATTAAATGTTTTACTAGGGAAGAAAGCATGTATTAAGGTGTTTAGAGTGCTACAAGGATTGAGACATTGTCTTGGAAGTTCTAGAAATCAAATGAGTGTTTTGGGACACACCAAAGTCATTACGGAGTTGTTCTAGAACTTAGGCAAACTTTGGAAAACAAGGAGAAGGAATAAACTTGTAAAAGGACTACAAGGATGACATAAGGAATTTAGTAATAAGAAAAGATGCTTAAGAGTGGATGTTCAAATGGAGAAGAAATATTATGGTATAATGGTTACAATAGGCATGAAACACCACTTAGAAACCTAAGGAGAAAATACTATAAGTGTTAGAGGTTTGGGTGGAAATTGGTTAAGTATTTAAAGGCTTAGAAAATGAGTGTCTTGCCTTGTCCGAACATCCGTCCGGACATGGACGTTCGGACAGGCCCTGTTGCGTAAAAATTCTCAGAGTCTCGAACTGTGTCCGAACTTCAGAAGTCCGGACACAGGTTCGGACAAATGAGATTTTACTTTGAAATTTCCCTCGACCCATGTCCGAACTTCCGAAGTCCGGACACATGTTCGGACATGCGCCTGTTTCCAGTTTTAAGTCACGGCTTGCGTCCGAACTTGGGAAGTCCGGACACAAGTTCGGACATGCCACTGTTTTGGCCAAAAATGTTGTTTAAGGTTAGGAAAAGTTGTCTAAAAATGGTGATTATTAAGTAATGATGTTATAAGATTGTTAAGGACATGTTAAGTGAGTTATAATGATAGTTTAGTGGGGGAAAAGTTGTATTAAAATGTAAAAGTAAAACAAGTTAAAATGTGAAGTTATTTAACTAGTTAACGGGGATAAGTTATGAGCATTAGACTTTAAACAATCATGTTACCCCGATGTTAATAAAAGTACATGTAATGTTATCAGTTGTTCGAGAATTGCTCGAGGAACATAAGTGGACATGAAAGAGTGGACTCCGGTGACAGGTATGGTTTTCTTGCAACCTGTGTCCTACCGGATTACACCGGCTTGTATGCCAATGTGTTTTTCTGTATGTTTGCCACGTTGTAAGATTAAACATGTAATGAGTTTACAGTAATTCATTTATGTGGCGTGTACAACTCCGATACCATTTAACCTCGAAAGTGTTAAACCTTAGCTAACTGAGTCTAGGATCACATGAGAGTTCGGTATTCGGATTAAACGACCTGAACCATGGGACGTTCTAACCACGGCTATGCGTGTGTTAATTGTGTGACATGTGTGTGTGAATGTAGGGACCTCCCTTGTATGTTTAACCCAGTTGTAATAATGTATGGTGTGTAGATGTGATAGACTCCATAGTGGGGTTCTAACTAATATCTAAAAGTAAGTATGTACTAATAGTGGTGAGGAATCCGGTTAGGCCGGTCGTGTGTTGTTTGGGAGTTGGTATCCTTCTTAGCCTTATCCTTCTCTGTGTTATGGTTGTTTCCCTCACGGGTTATGATCTCCCATTAGCTTACTCCAAAGCTTAGCTATTCTGACTTATGATCGGTTTAGGGGGAGCATGTGTTTGTGTGGTGTGTTCGGGCCACCAAACCCGAACCATCTTAACTTAAGTTACTCGTCCGACTATTAGGACGGTAATGAGTGTTGTATAACGAGCTTTCCATGGGGGTGACATCATTCTCTAGGCTCACCATTGAATTAACTAAGTTTGGGTCGGTTCCTAAGAGAACCGCTCACGTTATGTTATATGTTGTTGATATAATGCAATTTCTATTGCGATGTTATTATGTGCACGTTGAAACGTGAAAAGTGTTGTTATGTAGTGTATGTTATATGTTGTAAAATGTGGAGTATGTGGATCATGGATATGAATCCCAGTTTGTGATAAGAGGCGTTTAAGGATAACCCGATTAATGGGTAGTTGTCGTCTATTAAGGAAGTAGCTCCATTAGAGGAGAAACACTCTAGGGGTAATGAATACCATGAGTGACTTATCAAGTGTGGATATGTTGTCTGTTTGTTGAGCCCATTGAGGCGGAATGATTTGTGTTGTGTGTTTTAAGTTAAATGCATGATTTAATTATAATCAACCGCATGCTAAGACGACAATTAGTTGTGCGTGGCCCGGTAGCATGTGGGCTGCAGGATTACCATACCCAAAGGTGCTGAGCCCCTTGGGGGCCACCCTTTCTCTTCTTTTCCTATCTCAGGTACAAAGAGCTGGAAGCCGTTCGAGAGTAGGACGGGGTAGTCGTTGTACATGGGTAATCATTTAAGTTGTATATATACAGTAGGTGTAGTAAGACCGAAACTGTTATCGGCATCAGTTTGTAAATACTCGGTACAGTTGGAAGGTGTATGTTGTTTCTATTGTTAATGGAAGGGTCAGTAATATGTAGTCGCTCGGGGATCTAGTCCATCAGACCGGTACAATGTATATGTAATAGCCTTGTTAGCCACGTGGGTGGTTAACGGCGTGTAACACCAACGAGTTAAGTAATGTGATGAAGTATATTTTCCGCTGCAGATTGTTATTAAATGTGTTGTTGTTGGATGGGGTGTTACAATTTTAGTTTGGCCTTCAAGGCCCCATCCATATGTACAATGTACATTCGCCGTAGCGTACAGTTTCCATAGTTAATTTAATTTACAATTAGCCTCGTAGGCTCCATCCAATCATGTTTAATTAATGTCAGTAGGGCGTCATGTTAGGACAACCCGATATCCTCACCATGGACAGTAGTCCTCCCGTACACACAAAGGTGCTCATTTCGCCAGAGGTCCGGAGGCCCCTGACTCTCTTATGTCTCGTAAGATGTCCATAAAAAAGGCCGTAGCCACCTGATCCACGATCCAGTTTGGGCTCGTTGGATATAACCTGGAGCGGAATCCAATTAGGAAAACCCCTCAGTGATCACAAATGCGGAACCAAGTAGTTCGTAAACTACCGGGATTCCTCACCTCAACTCATACCACCTCTCTCTCATAATGTTTAAGATATGCTCATAGTCTTATGAAGAATAATTATTAGTTAGCTGCCCAATGGGTCTCACGCATACCTAGTAGTAATCTAGGTTATATTCATGTTCGAGATCCATGCTCTAGAGACCGACAATGTCGTGACTCGTACCTAAGTGTTTTACTTAGGTTACCATATACTTAATATTAATACTTTGGTAATATATCAAGTAACCGTCATGTCATCACATTAACGCATATGTATGTTTATATAAGTCGATCTATAGTCGACGTAGTGTTAGCCCCGTAGGACGCTCATACATAATAAATAATGCAGTAACACTTAAACACATACATGTAACCACACACATATAACACACAAGTTATATCAACCAAATCCGAGCCAAGGAGCAACCTTAGGACAACTCGGATCAAACCCCTTTACATACCGTTCACCCTGATCGTATTACGGTGGAGTATGAATCAGCAAGATCCTATGCTCCGTGTAGTCCGCTAGCTTGTCAAGCGTCCTTGTCAGAAGTATAATCTAAACAGTATTAAAATTATAAGTCAGTCTCCATGACTAACTACATCCGGTATTTCCGAATAATAAGTAACCCCGACAGTACATCCCTGTTTTCTACAGTTGTTTGTTATGGGTTTATCTCAACCAGTCGGCTTTGTTACTTTAAAACTCGAATGTCAGAACATTTTGACTGTTAAGTTTAATTCATCATTTTTCTTTAATCTTATCCACCATCAATACAGGTACATAACCTATAGTTGCATGTATGCATGCATTATTACACCATATTGTATTATTTTCCACCATCCATTATAATACATTGTATTATATAATCTATTACCTTAGCAAACTATATTTGCATTCGAAAACTCATAACATATGGTTTGTAACTATTTTTGTAATTACCACCACCATTATATTATATGGTTTCCAACCATGATATATACCCATCCTTATATACATTATTCTTGTGTATGTATATATTTACCACGTAGGTAATTCCCATGAGTTTAATAAACTCTTATATTTTATGTTACTTTTTATCATCTTTTATTAGATGATTATTCCCATTAGTTGTATTATATTATACAACTTATATTAAGATTATTATCCTAACATGAGTAACATTTTATGTTGTATAATTACAACTCCTAAGGTTTATTCCATAAACACCTTAGTTTATAAATCTCATTTATTCATAGTTTGTCCATTATTTAATGTGAATATCCTTCCTTATATTAATTCCATCTAAACCACCTTAATACCATATAATTGTTATAACATTTATAACATTATAGACCTTAGTCCAAAATTCATTTTCCCACCTTTAATATTTCAGTACAGCCCTTGAATTTATTTAAATTCTATTTTGACCACATAACATTATGTAATGCTATCCCATATGTTAATATCATTTGATATGATATTCTTATCTCCTTTAATTAATAACCTATAGTTTTTATACAAAACTATTATATATTGCCCCATAGGCATATATATTAAACCTTATACTATTCCATAAACCATAGTCTCCTTTATTTACACAATCATCCCATAACTTATACCATGTTATATATTCCATTTAATATAACATTCTAACCTTAATATAAATATAACCTATGGTCAATATTTATAAAATACCGAATAGATCCAAAACTGTTCAATAATTGCCATTTGGCCCTATTTATAACATATAGTTTAATAATTCATTAAAACTATATATTATACATATATCTTATTAGATACCCTTACATAATCCTAAAAATCACCAAATTTCTCCAAAGGGTTATAAATATCCTTATTAATCCATATGTTTTCGGTATTTGTAATTCCACCATCTATATTTCTCCAAAGTGTCATAATGACATAATATATATATTATACATATATAGTTCATTCTAATTCCAAAATCAACCTAATAAATTCCTAATAGCCCATGTGAAATACCCCAAACCTTGGTATGTTGTGTAAATGTTAAACTATGGTATTTAAAGGCTAAAAAGTGCCTTAGAAACATAAATGAACCATTTAAACCATAGTTAAAACACAATAAAACACTAAGACACGGGTGAGCAAAAACATGCTCTAAGCTTGGAGTGAACTTGGTTAGGACCCTAAGAGCCTACCAAGACTTGATAATATTTAATTATGACTTTATAAGGCTAATTAAGTCCTTAGGAAACTTGGTAGACAATGAAACCAAATAAAACATAAGAATATACCTAAGGTCAATATGGGCTAAAATGTGCTCTAAGCTGGGATAAATTTGTATAAGACCTAAAGGTCATATCTATACCTTATAAATATGTTAATGAACATATTAAATCAATTACCAAAGAAAACCAAGCTTGAAAACAAGTTAAACACAAAAAGTGCTTTAAGGAGTCTTAAAGCACGTTTTTGAAAAATTGTCTTGTAAATGAGTTTTGAATGGCTAAATGTCCATCATTACTCTTTAATTAACATGTGTACTATATAGTATCACATTTGGAAGTCTATATCAATGGGAAATCAAAAATTTCACTTCTATGTGCCTTGTTTTGTGAATAGTGATTTTTGTAAGCTAGTTTTGTAACATATATTGTTATAAGTAATTAAATGGGTCAACAAAGACCAAACTATCTTTAAATAAATGATGGGGGGCGATTTTTATGAAGGTGGGTCACCACCATGTAAAAATCAATTAAGGAGAGGAAGGGTAGGAAGGTAAAAAGGAGAAAGTTACCTTATAATACAAATATCATGATAAAGCAAGTTCTATCTTCATTTCTCCTTTCCTCTTCATTTCACACGTCTCCAACCTCCCTTCTTGCTCTCTTTTACGAGCTGCTACAGCAACACCAACACCACCATTGTTTTCCATCTTTGACCACTTGTAACTCCTAGCTCCATGGTCCAAATTCAATTCCGAGACCACCATTCTTCTAGTTGGAGCAAGCTCTACACTTCTACCTTTTCAAATCTTCAAGAACTCAATTTCGGTGCCAAGGAGATTCACCATTGAAGGAGCTTGAGCTCACCTTTTCACATATTATTGATCTTGATTCCTTTTTCTAGGTAAGGAATCTCAAAGAAAAATCAAGTTTCCTTCATGTTTTTGCCTTGACCGAAATTGCACATTAATGGTGCTCTTTGTGTGACTTTGTTCTAGCTCCATTCCAACCTTTCATGGACTAGGTGGAGTCCTCTCTTCATAGATATTCAAACTCTCTTCAAAGACCAAGGTAAAACAACTACATAAGTGTTTTGAAATAATGTAACCTAGGGTTTACAATGAGATGAAGCATAAAGCTTATATACTCATTTCAATGTTGGTATATTGTTTAGTAGTTGACAAGGAATGAAATGCCTTACCGGTTTTATGAGGAAACAAGAAGAAGTTTGGGTGGAAAGAGGTAAATATACTAACCTAATGTGATTTAATGCCTTAGGAGAAATGAGCTTATAATGCTTGTTAAAAACTACCTAAGGAGCTAATGGTAAAGGACTTAGTGAAAAGTTCTCAAGGAGACTAGTAAAAGAACATATGTAATGTTGAGTGTATTTGCAGGTCAAAGGCATGATTTATGTGGGGAATTCAGTGTTTAAGGTTTATGCAATTTAAGGGCCTAAGAGCCATGTTATTTAAGGGCCTAAGTGCCAAGCAAGTTTAATTATGCACTATATTGTGATGTAGTGTAAATTTGGTGAAGTTTTGTGTGTGATAGTTTTCTTGATGGTTTTAGGTGTTCTTGAATGTTTAATGGTGAAAACTATGAGTTTGGGAACGATGATGTGCTAAGAGAACCCATGGCAAAATTTGTAAAATGTATAAGGAGTTTTAAGTGCTTAAATGAATTTTGGTGAACTAGGAATTGTAAGGAATGAGTAAGTGCTTCACTAAGGAAGAAAACTGCATTAAGGTGTTCTAAGTGCTACAATGATTTAGGCATTATCTTGGAAGTTCTAGGAATCAAATGAGTGTTTTAGGGTGTGTGTTAAAGTCTTGGAGAGTATGTAGGTTTAAGTAATGTTTGATGAATATGGAGAGAATGATGTTTAGGTAAGGTTTTGAGTAAGGAATTTTAAAAGTTGTGAAAAGGATATTAGGTAGTAAGAGGAGATGCTTGGGAGATGATGTTATGAAGGTGGGGAAGCATTTTGGTGTAGTGGTCATTTAAGGTAAAACACCACTTGGAGAACCAAAAGGAAATGTTATAAGTGTTAACAGATTTTGTGTGGAAATTGGGCAACAAGTTGGACCATGTTTAAGGTGAATCAAAGTGATATTCTAGTATTGGAATATGCCTAAGTTCATGTATGAAGCTTGGGTAATTAAAGGATGAAGATAAGAGGTGAAACAAGACTTGGAAAATGAGGTTCTGGCCCGTCCGAACTACCGTCCGAACGTGGACGTTCGGACGTGCCTGTGCGCGAGAGTTTTCTGACCTTCGATGATGTCCGAACTACCGTCCAAACAGGGGAAGTTCGGACACACATAATTCATCTCTGGTTTGGCTTCGAACGGCGTCCGAACTTGGGAAGTCCGGACGCAAGTTCGGACGTCCACCAGTTTGCACCCTTAGAGTCTCGAACGGTGTCCGAACTTGAGAAGTCCGGACACAAGTTCGGACAAGGTGCTGTATGGGCCAAAAACATTGTTTAAAGTTATAAAATGAAGGGGATTGATGGTTAATGATATTAAGAGGTTGTTAGAGACATGTTAAGTGAGTTATAATGATGATTGAGTGGGTGAAAGGTTGTGTTAAAATGTAAAAGTAAAACAAGTTAAAATGTGAGGTCATGTCCCTAAGTTAACGGGAAAGGTTATAAGCATTAGACTTTAAACAATCATGTCACCTCGATGATTAATAAAAGTACATGTAATGTTATCAGTTGTTCGAGAATTGCTCGGGGAACATGAGTGGACAAGATAAGTGGACTCCGGGACAGGTATGGTTTTCTTGCAACCTATGTCCTACCGGATTACACCGGCTTGTATGCCAATATGTTTTACTGAGTGTTTGCCACCTCGTAAGATTAAAACATGTAATGAGTTTATAGTAATTCATTTATGTGGCGAATTTGGCCTCCGATACCATTTAACCTCAAATATGTGTTAAACCTTAGCTAACCAAATCTAGGAACACATGAGTGATCGGTATTCGGAGTTGAGCCCAAACCTTGGGAACGTGCTAACCACGGCTATGGTGAGTTAGTTGGACATTGTTGTTGTATGCAAGTGTGTGAACCTCCCTTGTGTGCTTAACTCGGTTATGATACCGTATGGTGTGTGGATGTGGTAGGCTCCATAATGGATCTCTAACTACTTATTTATAAGTGTATATGTACTAATGGGGGGTGAGGAGTCCGGTTGTTCCGGCCACGCGTGTGATGGACGGGAGTCGATGTCATATCCGGTTCGGCTCTCTTGGTGTATGTATAGGTTGTATTCCAATTTGGTTTCTACCTTCCCTTAGCTTATCCAAAGCTAATTACTGACTCATGTCGGGCCACAGGGGCATACGAATGTTGTTTCGGTGTGCTTGGGATTACTATATCTGACACACCTTTGGTTTAAGTTAACCGTTCGATATAACTGGACGGTAACGAGGTTGGTAACGAGCTTAGCATGAGATTGGCAATAATCTCTAGGCTCACTATATATACTAACTATGGTGGAAGGTTCCTTGTGTGAACCAATCTTATGGTGTTTGTGTTGTTATTGTGCTAAGCAATTTCCCCTGCTATGCTATGATATGTATACGTTAGGTGTTTAAAATGAATGCGATGTTGTCATGTGTACGCCGAAACAAGAAAGGTTTTGTTATGTATTGTTATGTGAGGAATGAGATATGTTGTAGGATATGGAGTGTGTGGATCATGGAAATGAATCCCAGTTTGTGACAAGAGGCATTTAAGGATAACCCGATTAATGGGTACGTGTCGTTCATTAGGGAAGTAGCTCCGTTTTTGAGGAGAGCCACTCTAGGGTTAAAGGAATCATTGGATGATTTGTTAAGTGTGGACGTGTTGGATATATGTTGAGCCCTATTGTTGGGTGTATGCAAAGTGTTGAGTGTTTATGGTTTGTATGCATGATTTAATTATAATCAACTGCATGCTAAGACGACAATTAGTTGTGCGTGGCCCGGTAGCATGTGGGCTGCGGGATTACCATACCAGCAAAGGTGCTGAGCCCCTTGGGGGCCACCCTTTCTCTCCTTTTCTATTTCAGGTACAAGGAGCTGGAAGCCGTTCGAGAGTAGGACGGGGTAGATGTTTATACATGGGTAGCCATTTAAATGGCGTAAGCATTGTAAGCGTAGTAAGACCGAAATTGTTATCGGCATTAGTTTGTAAATACTCGGTACAATGGGAATGTATGTATATAATAAATGTTGGTAATGGAATGAGGATTGTATTGTGTAGTTGCTCGGGAATCTAGTCCATCAGACCGATACAAATGTACATGTATTAGCCTTGTTAGCCACGTGGGTGGTTAACGGCGTGTAACACCATTGAATTGAGTAATGTGATGAGTTGAGATTTCCGCTGCAGTTTGATGTTAAGTGTACGGTGGTGGTTGGGGTGTTACACCATGGGTGTTTAAAATACCATTGTACACCCTTAATTTTTCGGTAATAACATATTTACCATATATGTTATAAAAGTATTACCATAAGATACTTATCTTTATTATGAAACCTTAAATAAGTTATTTAACTTATCTAATTTGGTCAAAACCTACCATATGGTCAAGGTTGACCACCTCAATATTTCCTTGACCATTAATTCCTAATAATTACGGTTTTAACCCAAACTTTCTAGAAATCACCATTTAACCCCAAAAGTTTATATAATCTTATAAACTTTATTTTAAATCCTTTTTAACTCTAACTTTCGACCTTATTTTTATAAAGCCCCCTAAATTTAATTTAATTACATCTAATACCCCATTTCTTTTCGGTAATAATTATATATCACCTAAACTTAAATAAAAGCTTGTAAATGCCTAAATAAAATGGCCTAAAGTACATGGCCTTATTACAAACATTTGCTCACAAAATAAATTACACATAAATGTCCCAAAAATACTTATAAATCTCGGCCTCACCATATATTCTTCATTTAATTACCAAACTTCCACATAATGTCTTAAATTTGACAATTATGCTTGTTTAATTAGTTATAAAATTTATTAAACCATTCCTTAACCACCTAAGGTCAAAATAAGAACCTAATACACATGTTCACTCACGACATTTAATATACACAAGCTTAAACTCGTGTTAATGTACCAAGTTAAGGTTTTAAGTAATGTATACCTTGGTTTAGCTTAGATAAATCCTTGTTTGGATTCGGCCAGCCTAAGATATAATCCCTCAGCTTCTTTTACATGTTTTCAAACAGAAACCAAGGCATAGTTAGTCTTCAAGCAAGATCTAACCATAAGAAGTGTTTTAATGTATATTTCAAGGTAAGATTTACCTTAGATCTTCAAGTTTGTTGGAGATCTACCTCGGCCCTATTTTTTCCAGAAAGAAAGAGTATCAAAACAAACTTAAAAACAAGGAACAAAACCGTGGGTAACTAGCTTGGAAGATGGCTTAGATTTACCTTGTTTAAGATGCCAAAATGGTGTTTTTGGCTTGGATCTAGCTACACCTTGAAGCTCTTGGTAGATCCACTGAATAAATATGTTAAGAAGAGGATTATAAGGGTATTAGAACAGGTTTTACAACCGGATCTAAAGAGAATCAAAGGATAAGTGCTTAAAGCACATTTTTGTACCTTAAGAACAAGTTTGGGTTTCTCAACCTTCCTCCCTTGTTATGGCCGAGATTCCTCCTTCATTTAACCTCCAAGAACAACCTAGATCCATAGATGGAAGTGGTTGATGTTTAGATCCACCGAAAGAAGAAAGATTGGTGAAGAAATTGAACATAAAATGACTAATTAAGCTCACCTAGGTAACAAAGTGTTCTTCAATGTTCTTGGTGACTTACCCACAACATGGAGGAGCCAAAGAGATAGGAGGGAGCCTTGGAATCGGTTGGAGCCAAGGCTAATGAGAGATTAGGTCAAATTTTGTCTTAAAACACATTTTTTGACTTGTTTATTGTTTTTCTGATTGATGACTCATCATGTATGATTGCCATCGGTTATTGGAGGGGCTGAGTGAGGCTGAGTGTGTCTCACACGTTTTTAGAGGCTCCAATCAAACAAAGATCAGTGTGTATTGTCTATACTAAGGTAATAGGAAAGGTAAAAGTAAGTTCCTTAAATTAAGGGAAGATGTTGGAAGCTTGTCCTAGAGCTTGCAAGTGGTGATTTCAAACTCCCCCAGCCTGTGAATGTCGACCTCATGTGGTCCAAGGGGTCGAACTTTGACCTCTTGACCATTCTTAGTCAATATTGACTCAAACGGAACCCTATTTTAGGATTTTATTATTATTTTAATATTAAATTTGTAAAAATTTGTAAATTTCTGGAATTAAATTCCTAACATGATATAATATGATATATTATCATATTTAAAGGTAATTAAATTTTATCCCATTTAAAACCAATTTAGAAGACAATTACACAAAAATGTGCTTTAAGGAGTTTTAGTGCACATTTTGTGTCTCAAGATGTTTCTGAGCTTGGTTTTCTTTGACAAAGGTTTTGTTGTGTTCCTTACATGATGTTTGATCATGGTATCCAATTTTACATCATTTAGAGGTCATTACACCTTTAAGGTTTCTTAGAGTACATTTTTGCCCTACTTGACCTTGAAGCATGTAAATGCTTGTTATTTGTGTTGGAGTGTTGTCCAACGATTTTAATATGTTTAGTAATGTGTTAATAAGCTTAGGACAAATTTTTAGGTCCTAAGAAGTTCATTTGGGTATTTATATACCCTAGGCAGTCAAAGGGTGCAACATCTTGTTTTGTGTTGACAACTGTTGTTCTCAGTTGACTTTTAACGCATGTTTAGGCCTTAATTTATGTGATTAAATATTTAATCCATGTTTTATTAGTTTGGGGTATTTCATCTGGAGCCGACCGACCTTAGGGACCGGACCTGCAAGTCCGGTCGAGCTCAGTTTACACTACCGAATTAAGTTTCTGGAACTGACCGAACTTGGGGACCGGACTTACAAGTTCGGTCGGGCTTGAATTTTGTGTACGAATTAAGTCTCTAGAATGGACCGACCTTGGGGACCGGACTTGCAAGGTCGGTCATGCCTAGAATTTTGTATGGGAATAGGTCTCTGGAATCGACCGAACTTGGGACCGGACTTGCAAGTTTGGTCGGGCTTCAATTTCCCACGGGGAAAACTCTCGGGAATGGACCGACCTTAGGGCCCGGACTTGCAAGGTCGGTCGGGGTAGAATTTTCAAACGGTAGTATGTCATGGAATGGACCGACCTTGGGTAAGGTCGGTCGGTAAGATCGGTCGAGCCAAAAAAAAAGAAATTTTAAATTCTAAAGATGTTAGTTGGTAATAAGGTATGCCACTGGTAGGGTAATAATGATTAGGAACCTAAGAACCTAAGGAATTAAGTTAAGTTAAGTATAAACCTTAATGTTTAAAGTTAAGTTTATAAGGTTAAGTGGCAAAGAATTAAGAGGGTATTGGATGGGGATTCTTAGGGACTTAGTGAGTTAAGTAAGGTGCAAATAACTAATGGCCTAAAAATGAATCAATGTTTTAGGTTTGTGAATTGGGACCCCGGAGAAGGTTACACAAACAACAGTCGACGGTGAACGGTACAATCTTTCTTGTGACCTGCTTGCTAAAGAGGTGTCCCTCGGCTTGTGTGCTATCTGTTTAATTGCTATGACTAAAACAAGATAAAGCATGCAACCGGTTATATTTGTTCTCGTTGTGAATGTGTTATCTTTACACTAACCCACGAGACTTGAGATTGTTACTAACTAAGTTTAGTACTTACTGAGTTAAGGATAAGAGTTAAGTGTTGGTAACTGTTGGTTAAAACCCGTTAAGGTTTAACTAACACATGGGGTGTAAGATTTTTACTAACTGTAACTTGAGTGAGGAACCCTGGGACTGACTCCGGTCATGCATGCTAAGGAAAGGGGGACGATATCTGAATCAGATCCGCCCTCCGCTTAAGGACTTGTCTTCGGACTTGTTGCCTAGGGTCGGTTGCCGGCTCAGCTACACTGGACTCCCGTCCAAGGTAGGTGGCATTAAGATGGTGCGGTAGGATCACCTAAATCCTAGGTTTGAGATTAAGCTACAACCATTTCCTTTCTAGGAACGGTTTGTATACTGAGATTAAGATAAGGTTAAGACTGGGGTAAAATAAGGAACTGAGGTTAAGGAAATCAGGACTAAGGAGGGGGTTACTAACCCGCTTGATAAGGGAACGCTTGTGTCGTTCATTGTGTGTGAACTATGAATGTTCATTTGTGGATTATTGTTTATAGCACTTCATATCATGCTTGTGTACTTAATCAATATCCATGCTATCGACAATTAGTCGTCATAGCCCTGTTAGCTTGGGGGCCATGAGAGGGAGTACCAGTATTCGTGCTGACCCCCTTTGGGGGCTGTTTTTACACTTGCAGGTAAGAGGCCCATGAAGTCACTCCACGAGAGTAGGAGCGGTTAGACTTAGGATGGGTTGTTTATTTTGAATACGAGTTGCGCCTGTGCTCCCGTCTGTTTATATTGAAACTGATGTAAGTTTGTGGCTATGACTTAGATACTTAAACTCGGTAGGTTGGTGGTATTTTGGATGGTGATGTTTAGGTCGGTTATTTAATTTGGATAAGTGTTGTAAATTGATAAGGCTGGTATATTCTAACGATCAGACCGTGGCAACGTCCCGGTGTTTGTTATTTCCGCTGCGACGAATTCGATTAAGTGTTAAGTTTTGTGACAACCACGATAGGCTTTGAACGGGGTGTTACAAAAAGTGGTATCAGAGCGTAGTTACGCTCTGATCAAGAAATACCGGACATGATTAACCACCGAGTTAGAATATAAGATAAGAAATAAGTGATGGGTTAAGGGTGTGAGCTGTTAGTGTGAGTAGAGTCAGATGACCACTAATAAGTGTGGATCGTCTTTACCGTCTACGGACGTTATAAATTCGTTAACCGAAACAGTGGTGGATACGAAACTAATGTGAGTTGTGGTTGTTCAGATGTCAGGAAGGAGAGGCCGAGGCGGCGAGACTGAGATACCAGAAGGGCAGACGATCGCAGAGATCATAGCTGCCACATTAGGGCACATGGGCTATCATCCTGGAGTGGGTGCACCACCTCCACCGCAACAACCCCGGGAACCGAATTGGGTGAAGAGCCTGGCAGACCTTCGACCCGCACATTTTAAGGGGGAGACCGATCCCGCCAAGCTTGAGGCGTATATCTCCGAGTTGGAGACCGCCTTCGAGACCCTTGACGTCCCAGCTGGGATCAAGGTGCGTCTAGCTGCGTTGTACCTGAAGGGGGCAGCAGGCGACTGGTGGAAGCTGGTGAGGGCCGAGCATGTGGCCAATCCAGAGTTCGGCTGGGAGTAGTACACTGCATTGCTACGAGCAATGTACTACCCCGCCCATGTCCAGACGAAGAAGCGCTTGCAGTTGGATGCGCTTAAGCAAACCGACAAGATGACGGTGGACGAGTATTACTCAGAGTTCACCGCCTTGCTCCGTCTTCTGCCAGGTCTTGGATATTCAGACCAGATACTAGTGGACCGCTTCTATGGCGGGCTTAGCCATCGACTCCACTACGGCATGGGGCCGACGAGTTACACTACCTTGCAGGAGTGCTATCATGCCGCTGCTAAGGTTGAGATAACCGTCCATCTGAGGGACGAGGAGAATGCTAAGAGGAAGAGTGTCGGTAAGAGCACGGAGAACCAACGGCAAGGTGGGTACAAGAAACAGAAGTACCAGCCTCAGGCCCAGAAAAATCAGAACCAAAAAGGGAAGGAGGAAAAGGAGAAGGCTCCAGAAGAGCCATTGAAGTTGACGTACGCGTACGCAGCTACACCCCTGCGCTCAAGGGCGCCAAAAGGATCTGAGACTGAGAAGGGAGCCGTGGTGGCTACCAGCGACGCTACATCTGTCGGTGGTGCCACGAGGACCACCCCGGGCTCGATTGCAAGGGGAATAAGGTGGAGTGCAATTATTGTCTGGTATACGGACACCGAGCATACGAGTGTTTTTGGAACCCCGCTAGCAGAGACTATTGAAATACCCTGTAATTAAAAATAGTGATTAATTAGGCTAATGAGGCTTTAGAGGCATTAATAAAGTAGTAAAATCCTCAATGAGGGAACAAAATCCCCCGAAGAAACGGATCCTTACCACAAAAAACGGATTAAAATCACTAACGAACCTTAAAGCGCGTTTTTTGAGGTAGCCGGGAAAACGTGTCTTTAAGCGGGTCAAATAGACTCGTAACAATTTTGGTCAACTAAATAATCATTAATTATTAGTGAAGCTCTAGAACCAATAAAATCAATAAAACGAGAAATTAGTAAAACTGTCAAAAACAGGAAGTTGTGGGGTAGAAACATAAAATAAACCAAAACTTATGGTCCAATAATGTAAAAAGAATTATTAAAACCCTCATGGGCGGTGTGTTGTCCGATTTTACCCTACTCACACACACACTCTACTCTCTTTTTACTCACAAAAGACAAAAGCAATTAAAAATCAAAAAGTAACACACTAATACCTATCTCACTCTCTCTCCTACCCCACATTCTCTTCACTCACGTAATACCCCTCTCCCTCATCTCCTTTCTTCCTTTCTTCTTCCCATGCGATTTCTGTTGTGAAATGAGCAAACCCACACAAAACTCTACTTCTCTCCTCTTGTAACCCTCTCAAACCTCTTCCAAAAATTATAAAAACTACACCATTGTCTTCCTCTCCTCAAGAGCAACATTTCCCTCTTTTCAAAATCCGGAAAAGAGCATTTTCGCTTTTATGGGTATGCCCCATTTGGAGCTTCAAGACTACCATTAGCACCACCTCCTTATCCTTGTTCTATTGAGGTAAAAATCTTCTTGAAACTCCACCTTTTTTCTAGCTCTTATGGGCAAAACGAAATTTGAAGTTAAACCCTTGCTTGCTTCTTTATGCTAGCCGATTTTGGCCTTGTTGGTCGAGTTGGAATCTTGTTCTTGAGCCAGTCCAAGCCTTGATTTGCACCCTTGGAAGGTAAGGAATTTTCTAAACCCTAAAACCCACATTAAAAGCTTAAATAATGTTAGGGTTAATTTTTAGTATTGAATGGTGTATTTATGTATGGGTTGTAATGTTGGATTGTTGAGAAACTATAACCGGTAGAGAGAGGGAGAGAAGGAAGAAAGAAGAAGCAAGAGGAAGAAAAGAAACTAGTAGAAGAGAACAAGGTAATTATACTAATCTTTGTGTAGTCTTGTATATGTATGTGTAACAGATTTTAGAAGTTTGAATTTAGTAATGAAAATGCTATTGTGTAGTAGAGTAATGTATAAGAGAATGTAAGTGTTTTAAACCCTTCAAAGACATTTAAAAACTGTTACAAACTAGCTTGGGAATGAGATGTTGTGCAGGAATTTTGAAGAGTGTTTTAGTGTTAGTAATTGTGTATGGGAGCCTTGTATGTTGATATTGTGTATAAACAGGTGAGATGATCATATGAGTGTGAAACAATGTGGTGAGAGTGTAAAAATATAAGGGAGACTATGGCAAAATTTGCCTAGGATTAGAACACTTAGTGGATTAGAAACTAGGTGAATGAGATGTGTTGTAACAGATTTTGTTTGGGGAAGATAGAGGGTAAGTTGAGAGAGATTGTTAATGTATTGTAAATGCATTAGGAGTGTTAGAAATGTCAATAGAAGAGGGAGATATAGAAGAGGAGTGTAATTGTCAAAATCTGTACCATAATGTAGTAAGGGAGGAAACAATGTGAGTGTTGAGTTGAAACTTGGAAAAATTAGGTGAGTGATTTAGTATAGAAATGTGTAAGGAGTTAAGGAATGAACTAAGGTGTATTAGGAGTTTTAATTAGTGTTATAACATGTGGGAATAAGTGTAGGAACAATGGGGAAGTAATGGGTGAAAGAGAGGATTGAAAACAGAAATAAAAATGCAAATACTGGGCCGGACGGACCTTGGGACCGGACTTGCAAGGTCGGTCGAGCCCAGATTTACAAAGACGGGAAAGCTTCTGGAATGGACCGAACTTGCGACCGGACTTGCAAGTTCGGTCGGACCAGAGAATTCTCCCGTCTGTAACCTACTGGAATGGACCGACCTTGCGACCGGACTTGCGAGGTCGGTCGACTCAAAATTTTTCCATCGAGTAAGCTACTGGAATGGACCGACCTTGTGACCGGACTTGCAAGGTTGGTCGGGCTAAAAATTTCACCAGGTAACTCACTGGAATGAACCGACCTTGGGACCGGACTTGCAAGGTCGGTCGGCCCTGTAATTTTCCAGCGTAATTCCTTACTGACTTCGACCGGCCTTGGGACCGACCCTGGGTAAGGTCGGTCGAGTCATACAAAAAAAAAATTTAATTAATAATAATTATATATATATATATATATGTATACCCACATGTATATATATGTATATGTATGTAAGCTTGCCAAATCATAAGTAAGAAAATAAAACTTAAGGTAATGAAAAATAAGTAAGTAATGCGTAGGTGTAAGAAGTATAAGGACATAGTAAGTATGAGTTAAGTTAATGATAGTTAGATTAATCATTCAATTGTATGTATATAATAGGACTTGATTTGTGACACCGGAAGACGTTCGGAAACACGTACAACGGTGAACGGTATGAATTCCTCATGCCCCGTATGCTATCTTGGTTACTCTGATTGTGTGTTGTGTGCTAATTGATCACCAAATAAGATAAATGCACGAATCGGAGTTATCATGTTTACTTGTGAATATGTAGTTGTATATTGTGGTATATTTTCTTTAAATCTCAGTTTGTATAATTCATGAAATGTAGGATGATAATGTGTGTGTATGTATGTTGTATTGCATCGTGACCGATTTTTTGTGTGAATGGACTTCTAACTTATTCCTAACAAGCTAACAATCCTAACTTAAATTGGTAATTAAATTGGAATGAGTAGAAGTCCGATATAGTTTGGGCCACGCGTGAGGATGAGGAGACACAAGAGGTTAGATCCGATTCCTGACTCTTAAACTGGTCCGCGGCCCAAATCCCTTAAGTGGGTAGCATCCCGGATTGGTGAGTCAAGTAAATCCCGGAGGTGGGACGGAGTAGTCCCCAGGGCCGGAGGTCCCGACGACTTAACTTGAGTATAAGCAAGTAAGTAAGAATGAGTAAGTAAAGTAAATGAAAGTAAGTAAGTGTAAGTAAGAGTAAGTAACGAGTAAAAGAGTAAAAGCATTCCGATTAACCCGGGTGCGTAATTTGGCTAACCTTGTGAAGGTAAGTATTGTGAGCATTATTGTATTGTTTCCTTGGAATGAATGATGTATTGTGAACAAATGTATGTTGTATGCAAAGCATGTATGTATGAATTAAATGAACACATGTTTAGTGGACGTCAAATAGTCGGCGTGCCCTAGCTAGCACGCGGTATATGCGGAGTTCATGCGCAGCTTTTGCTGAGCCCCTAGGGGCACCGTTTTTACTACACGCAGGTACACGAGAAGGATGAAGGCTGTGAAGTGTTGAAGCTTGTTTCTTTTGTCTTCTTTTGATTGTAAACATTGAACTATGAATGGTGTACTGAGTAGTACATGGCTGTAGTTTTTGATTAGCCGGTGTACCAAGGGGTACACCTTTTTGGATATTGGGAAAGGCTGATGATTGGTATAGATGAGTAGAGGTTAAAACTCATTCTTTTGGGAGTATTGGAAGGGATGTAATTATACACTTTAAATACTCGGTGATCCAAGAATTGTAAGCATGTTATATTCCGGTAATGGCAAGTAATATTTTAGTAGCTCGGTATATTATGTTCATCAGACCGTCACTGTAAGTAGAATAGCCTAGCTAGCCGTATGGGCGGTTAGCGGCGTTGTATCACCCGCCGTAGTAGGTAGTAGTCTTCCGCTGCGTACTGATAGGATTAAGAGGATGATTGGACGGTAAGCATAGGATTAACGGTTGGGGTGTTACAAAAAGTGGTATCAGAGTGTAGTTACACTCTGATGTCCATAGTACTGAGCATAGGGAATTACCGAGTTAGGATTTCAACCGTCTTAAGACGAATACTTAGAAACGTAACTAGGAACTACCGTTGTTAACAACGGATACCCTTGACGTTCTTAGGAACGATACCTTGTTTAAATTTCAAGACCCTTGAGTCATATCTTGCGGAGCCTAATGTAACTGCTAAATGTTCAGATGTCAGGAAGAGGTCCAGTTCGCCCTAGAGGAGGGGGCAACGACGGAGCCGGCACGCAGACGATAGCTGAAATCGTCGCTGCCATGGTAGCGCAGATGCTACCCCAAGTAATCCAAGCAATGCAACAAAACCAGCAAAACCAACAGAACCAAGCGGGACCAATCCCTTCCCCGCCACCCAGAGAAGCGAACTGGGTAAAAGCTGTAGCGGAACTCCGCCCTCCTTGCTTTAGGGGCGAGAGTGATCCGGCTAAGCTCGAAGCCTACATCTCCGAGATGGAGATGGCATTCGAAACCCTCGAAGCTCCTGCTGGAGTTCGAGTCAGAGTTGCTGCTTATTTTCTAAAAGATGCAGCCATGGATTAGTGGAAGCTAGTCAAGCACGAGCACGTCAACGACCCCACATTCGATTGGGAGTCTTTTGCATCACTCCTCCGATCCAAGTACTATCCAGAGCACGTAAAGAGTAAGAAAAGGCTAGAGCTAGATGCCTTGAAGATGACAGACAAGATGTCTGTGGATGAGTACTACCGCACCTTCACTTCCATTCTCCGTCTTCTCCCTGATCTAGGATACACGGCCAGGTGTTGGTCGATCGCTTCTATGGCGGTCTGAGCCATCGCCTTCGGTACGGTATGGGCTACACACGATTTACCTCCCTTCAGGTAAATATCGGTTAACCCTTAGTATCATTTCAATTCCTTGAATTCCTTAAATTCCTTGAATTCTTTGAGTCTTTCCTTATCCTTCTTGAATGAGAATCCCGGCTAATACCTGAATCTTCAGGAGTGTTATCACGCGGCTTCTCGCGTTGAAATCACTTGCCAACTAAGGGATGAAGAAACCGCGCTGAAGCGCAAGGCCAACAACAAGAACACCAATGGCGAGGAGCAGAACCAGGGTAAAAGCTGAAAAAAGAAGAAGGGAAATTTCTTTCAGCAATCCCAAAAGAAATTCCCAAGTGAAAGCAGTGCCCATGCTGAGTAGGGCAAACCGGTTGAACATCTTCAACTCAGTTCATCTGCACCGGTGGCAGCAAAGCCACTAAGATCATACCCACCTAAGGGTAAACTTCTATTTCTAATTCATATTCGTATCAGTATCATATCTAGTATATCCACACACACATGTGCTAACCCTCTACACCTTAGGTTCTGGCTCCGGTTCCACCAAAACCTTCTCAGATGGCCGCACCTATGTGTGCAGAAAGTGCAACCAGGACCATCCCCGCAAGGATTGCTATGGGAGAGAAATCAAATGCTACAACTACTAGAAACCCGGGCACACAGCCAATAAATGCCAAGAGAACGCCAAGCCAAAAGGGAACTACCAAAGCTACAGGCAGAGGGAAGGCAAGGAGGTTGCATCTGGTGATGCACCAGCCTAGCGGGCACCACAGGGACAGGGATCCCGGGGACCTCAGAGGGGTGCACCTCAGAGGCAGCCTGTCCTTCATGTCATAGACCGTGACTGGTCCGGTTCTAAGTCCGGCCCAGGTAAATATCTTAACCTTGAATCCTTGATGTAGCATGTCTAAGTATTAGAGTAACTGTATGAGTGAATGCATGAGTAAGTAAATTGAAGTGTGTATTAAGCATGAGATGAAGTAGTTGAAACTAGTACTCACCGTAGACGAAATTTATAACCATAGGAAGCTTTAGTATCTGTTATCCGATACCGGTAAACCTGAATCAAGAAGAGATCGACATCACCAACCACTACTACACCAATGAACAGTGTCAGGTCATCCGACCAGGTATGATTTTATTAAGGGGATACCTGACACTCGAAGCGCAAATCTCAATCAATCGACGATGCAACGAGCTAGGAATGGGTCAAGGTGGATTTTACACACCCGAATTCCCCGGTGGAGCGAAGATGAAGCTAAAAATGATGTGCTTGGGAAAGGACTGGAATCCTTATACCAAGACATACCAGGAGACACGAACACAAGATGGAGCGACGCCACCGACAATACCACCAGAGTTTCAGACACTCGTCACACAAGCTGTAGAACTTGCACAACAATGCGAACATGAACCGATCCCCGCACTTGAAGCGGACCTCTGTATTGTCAACTTCTATGAGAAAGAAGGACGACTTGGGTTACACCAAGACAAGGATGAGACAGCGGAATCTCTTGAACGAGGAGTGCCCGTAGTGTCTTGGTCCATTGGTGATGACGCCATATTTACGTATAGCGAGCAGAAGCGTGTGACCTCGCACAGAAACTGGTACTGAGATCAGGAGATGTCCTAATCATGGGTGGAAACTCTAGGTAGGAAAGAAATAATATGTTGGATGAAGGAGGCATAAACTTGTGTAGAAACTTTAAGTAGTTGCATAAAAGAGTTTTAGATGGTGAGAGATGCTTGGGAGATGATGTTATAGTGGTGAGGAAGCATTTGGCATAGTGGTTATATTAGGTATGAACCACCACTTAGAAACCTAGTGAAAAACATTACAAGTGTTGGCATGATTACAAGGAAAATGCATAACGACTAAGGTGGATGTTGGTGAGTGATCTAATGTGTTTAGTGGAAGGTTTAAGGTGTGTTTGAGGTGCCCAAATGAGGTTAGAACATACTAGGATGTAAGAGGAGAAGTTTGGAGTCAAATGGGAATTTAGAAACAAGGTTCTGGAGCCGACCGACCTTAGGGACCAGACCTGCAAGTCCGGTCGAGCTCAGTTTACACTACCGAATTAAGTTTCTGGAACCGACCGAACTTGGGGACCAGACTTACAAGTTCGGTCGGGCTTGAATTTTGTGTACAAATTAAGTCTCTGGAATGGACCGACCTTGGGGACCGGACTTGCAAGGTCGGTCATGCCTAGAATTTTGTACGGGAATAGGTCTCTGGAATCGACCGAACTTGGGACCGGACTTGCAAGTTCGGTCGGGCTTAGATTTCCCACGGGGAAAACTCTCGGGAATGGACCGACCTTGGGGACCGGACTTGAAAGGTCGGTCGGGGTAGAATTTTCAAACAATAATATGTCCTGGAATGGACCGACCTTGGGTAAGGTCGGTCGAGCCAAAAAAAAAAGAAAAGAAATTTTAAATTCTAAAGATGTTAGTTGGTAATAAGGTATGCCATTGGTAGGGTAATAATGATTAGGAACCTAAGAACCTAAGGAATTAAGTTAAGTTAAGTATAAACCTTAATGTTTAAAATTAAGTTTATGAGGTTAAGTGGCAAAAACTTAAGAGGGTATTGGATGGGGATTCTAGGGACTAAGTGAGTTAGTAGTAAGTGCAAATAACTAATGGCCTAAAAATGAATCAATGTTTAGGTTTGTGAATTGGGACCCCGCAGAAGGTTAAACAAACAATAGTCGACGGTGAACGGTACAATCTTTCTTGTGACCTGCTTGCTAACGAGGTGTCCCTCGGCTTGTGTGCTATCTGTTTAATTGCTATGACTAAGACAAGATAAAGCATGCAACCGGTTATATTTGTTCTCGTTGTGAATGTGTTATCTTTACACTAACCCATGAGACTTGAGATTGTTACTAACTAAGTTTAGTACTTACCGAGTTAAGGATAAGAGTTAAGTATTGGTAACTGTTGGTTAATACCCGTTAAGGTTTAACTAACACATGGGGTGTAAGATTTTTACTAACTGGAACTTGAGTGAGGAACCCGGGACTGACTCCGGTCATGCATGCTAAGGAAAGGGGGACGGTATCTGAATCAGATCCGCCCTCCACATAAGGACTTGTCTTCGGACTTGTTGCCTAGGGTCGGTTGCCAGCTCAGCTACACTGGACTCCCGTCCAAGGTAGGTGGCATTAAGATGGTGCGGTAGGATAACCTAAATCCTAGGTTTGAGATTAAGCTACAACCATTTCCTTTCTAGGAACAGTTTGTATACTGAGATTAAGATAAGGTTAAGACTGAGGTAAAATAAGGAACTGAGGTTAAGGAAATCAGGACTAAGGAGGGGGTTACTAACCCGCTTGATAAGGGAACGCTTGTGTCGTTCATTGTGTGTGAACTATGAATGTTCATCTGTGGATTATTGTTTATAGCACTTCATATCATGCATGTGTACTTAATCAATTTCCATGCTATCGACAATTAGTCGTCATAGCCCCGTTAGCTTGGGGGCTATGAGAGGGAGTACCAGCATTCGTGCTGACCCCCTATGGGGGCTGTTTTTACACTTGCAGGTAAGAGACCCATGAAATCACTCCACGAGAGTAGGAGCGGTTAGACTTAGGATGAGTTGTTTATTTTGAATACGGGTTGCGTCTGTGCTCCCGTATGTTTATATTGAAACTGATGTAAGTTTGTGGCTATGACTTAGATACTTAAACTCGGTTGGTTGGTGGTATTTTGGATGGTGATGTTTAGGTCAGTTGTTTAATTTGGATAAGTGTTGTAAATTGATAAGGCCGGTATATTCTAACGATCAGACCGTGGCAAGGTCCCGGTGTTTGTTATTTCCGCTGCGACGAAATCGATTAAGTGTTAAGTTTTGCGACAACCACGATTGGCTTTGGACGGGGTGTTACAGTCATTAATGGTCTTGAAGTCATATCTTGGCCTTTGGTATTCTTTTAATGTTTTCAAATGCCTTCTCTCTCTTATTAATCTAGTATGATCAATATTCAAAATTTCCCATCGTTTTCACCAGATCAAAACCTCTTTAATTCCTTGACACACAAAAATAATCTCATTAATGGCTTTAAGGTCTTATTTTGACCTTTGGTCTTCTTTTTCAATTTTCAAATGCCTTATCTTTCTTAATTAATTCAGAAATAACAATATTCAAAGTATCCCTTTTTCCAATTCAATCCTATTTAAACCTTAATTGTCATTAAAACATTGGACTTATCCTTGACCTTGGGCAATAATTTTCCAGTGCTACATAACTCATCACTGTTAAATAAGACTTGAGATTCAATATTCAAAGATAATTACCATCTCTTCTTGCGGTCACTGAATTACATCCCACTAATGCCTTAATTGTCATAATGACCTTTGGATTTCCATGGTCTATCTCCAAATGACTCATTACTCCTCATTAAGTATTTAGACCGGTTATTTTAAATTAAATTTTGTTTTAAATCAGTCTCCACAATATTAAATTTTCCAACTTCCCAAAATTTTTCAAACACCTCTAAATTACCTAGGTATTCTCTCACCTCCTTACACTATGTATAGGGATGTAAATCGATACGTCTTCTCACACACCTCAATCCTTCTCCATCCTAGTAATTGGTAATCTGAGCTGGTTCAGGAATTCTTCTAGTAGGCGTCGCCAACAACTCCTTCCTCTTGAGTGCATATTTTTTGAGGAAACCTTACAAGGTGCCATTGTTTCTGTGAAGTATCCGGTTAATCTAGTGAACCATAGAAACAGTTTGTGTGTTTTAACTTCAAGAGGTAACCTAGACATCTAGTTGTTCTTGGGGACGACTATGCTTTATGTAAATGTGTTGAATTATACGTTTTATTTGCTATGATATTTTGACACTGATGTGTTAGTGCTTTGGTTCTTATAATTCAAAATCGTAAGTGATGGACTGGCATGGCATAGGTAAAGTAATATTGATATGGAATTGTGTGATGAAAATTGTTATGAAATGGTTAAAATTTGAAGATCAGTTGGATCACTTGGTTATTGAAATACCGCAAACCTAAGTATTCTAAGTAAAGATCAATTTATGATGTAGTAAGGCTAAAATATGCCTTAGAAAGACTGGTAGACAATTTAAACCAAGGAAAACACAAGAAAATGTCTTAAGGGCAATTAAGGCAAAAATGTGCTCTAAGCTTGGAGTGGCTTTGATTAGCACCCAAATACCATTATAAGACTTTATTAACATGCTAATGGACATTCTAAATCAATTAGCAAAGAAAACCAAGCTCAAAAACAAGCTTAAACACAAAATGTGCTTTAAGACTCCTTAAAGCACCTTTTTGAGAAATTGTCTTAGAAATGAGTTTTGAGTGGCTAAATGCCCATGATTACATCTTAATCAACATGTGTGCTAATTATTATCACATTCGGAAGTCTAAATCAATGGGAAACCAAAAAGTTCATTAATATGTGCACTAATCTGTGAATAGTGCCAAATAGTGACTAGTTTAAGTTTTAGTCAACATAAGTCAATTAGTTGGTCAACCAAGACCATAAATATCTTGATTAGAAGGGGGGTGGCCGATTTTAATGTGGGGAGTCACCACATGACTAAGCAACTAAAGGAAAAGAAGAGTAAAAGAGAATAGTACTATTTGCTTTATAAAAAGGAAATCTTACCTTTTAAGCTTACCTTCTCTCCTCTTCTTCATTCCTCTTCTTCTTCCACGGTTCTCTTCTTCTCCTCTCTGTTCTAAAGCCATCCAATCAGCCCCCATGGCACCACCACCTTCATTTGTCCATAACTTACTCATTTTAGCTCCAAATCAAAAACAAAGCATAGATTTCTCTTAGTTAGACCAAGGCCTTGCTTCCTATCTTTTCAAAATTTGAAAGCCTCATTTGGAGCCATGGGAAATCGCCATTGAAGGGGAAAAAATAAGCTTGGAGGTGCATTAGCTTCTCCATTCTCTTAAGGTAAAGAATATGTAAGAAAAGTTAGGTTTCCACCATTTCTCCACATTACCGAAAATTACTACTCATGGGGCTTCATTTTTATCCATTGTTCTAGCTTGATTCTCTTTTCCAAGGGCTAGAGGAGGTCCTTCTTGATTCATATCCAAGCCTACCTTAAGACTTCAAGGTAAAATATTCATTATAAGACCTTAAAACACATTTTTAACCTAGGGTTTACTCCTTAAGGTTAGTGTATTGTTTAGCACTCATGAGAGTCATTGATTAGAACATTAGCAAGGGGAATTAGAATGATGGCCGAGATTCCCAAGGGAAGAAGCCTAAGGAGAAACTTGAGAAAAACAAGGTAAATTGCTTACCTAATGGTGGTTTAAGTTTTAAGTGATGAGTTTTAGGTGAATACTAATGTTGCTTAAAGCTTACATTGTGTAATGGGTTATATAACCTAAGAAAAAGAACTTAAACAAGCTTATGAACTTGTGACTAAGGAGCCAATGGGAATGAGTTAGTAAGATAAGTTTAAGATGAATTTTAAGAGCATTAGAACTACTATTAGATTGATGGGTGTATTTGCAGGTTGAAAGCTTTTATATGTGGGAAATTCAGTGTTAAAATTCATGTCATTTAAGTGCCTAAGAGCCATGTTATTTAAGAGCCTTAGTGCTATGCAATTTAAGATTATTGCACTATATTGAGTTTATTATGTATGAGTTGATTTGGGTGAGGAAACAAGATGAGAAAGGACTTGATGTGTGTGAGTTGGTTGAATGGGGAAACAATGCATTTGGGGCATGATAAAACTAGAGAAGCTATGGCGAAATTGAATAGAAAATAAAGAGTTTAAGTGGAGGTGGTGAGTTAATATGCCCTAGGATTCACTAGGGATCATTCTGAGGAATTGAGTGGAAATGAGTTAACTAAGGAGTTCTGGAGGTTTAGAATGACCTAGAATTGTCTATGAGGAAATTAGAGTTTATATGGGTGTATTGAACACACCAAAGTCATGGTTGGAGGGGTGGTAAGACTTATGCAAAATTTGGAGGAAATGGGTACAATGTTTTAAGATGATTTAGGTATGAACTAGGGAATATAACAATGAGAAGTTTTGATATCTGTGTAAGTGGTGAAGATGCTAGTAGTGGATTAATAAGGCCACAGTTGGATGGTAATGAGTGGACTTGGGTGATGGAAGTGAAGATTGAAGGAGAATGTTGTCAAATGTCAAGGAAAATGATTATGAATGTAAAAGAGCGTGTGATCATGAGAATGGTGAGTAAGTTGAGTAAAAGGAGATGGAAATGTCTAAGGAGGGTGTAGGTTAGTCAAGGTAAAGAAAAACAAGGTTAAGGTGATAAGAAGATGGGGAGAAATGCATAGGTAAGTTCATGAGTTTAGGTTGATGAGTAGCAAAAGGAAAAGAAAGGAATTGTGCATGGACATGCAAGATAACCTTGGAAGGTTTAGCAAGCAAAGAGGGGATGCAATAATGCTTAGAGAGAAGTTATATTGATTGGGAAGGAAACACTTTGGATAGTTAGAGTTTTAGACAAAAATTACATGTTAGAAAAATAAGGAAATAAGTAACAAATGTTAGGAATTCTTGTAAGGATTGAGAAAATGGTTAAGGAGGTTTTAAAGGATGTTCTAAGGTGAGTTTAAGTGCCTATATGGTATTAAGACATAATGGGACACTTGTGGAAGAGTTGGGCATTTTTGAAAGAAAGGAGATAAGTGTTTAAGGGTATAGAAAATGAGTATTCTGGCCTGTCCGAACTTCTGTCCGAATTTGGAAGCTCGGACATGCCCTGTTGCGATTAAAATTTCTGAGTCTCGACCAGAGTCCGAACTACAGTCCGGACTTAGATGTTCCTCGACCTATGTGATGATAAAATAAGGTTCTTTAAGACATCTTTGTGTGCTATTTGTTTTTGTGTGCTCACTAAACAAGATAAAGCATGCAACTGGAACATTATGTTTATTGTATTGTTGTGTGATGTTTGAAAACTAACACAACTTACCGTGAGAACCTATTAACTAACGTTTAGTAAGGAATCGTATGAGACTAAGGAACACTCCCTAATATTAGTTTGTTAATAACCGAAAGAGGTTTAACCAACGAACATTGTCTTGAGACATCTACTAACTGGAACTTAAGGGGGGAGTGAGGAACCCGGGACTGACTCCGGTCATGCATGCTAAGGAAAAGGGGGTCGGTATCTATAGCAGATCCGACTTCCGCTTAAGGACTTGTCTACGGACTTGTTACCTAGGGTCGGTTGCCGGCTCAGCTACATTGGACATACAGTCCAAGGTAGGTGGCATTAAGATGGTGCGGTAGGATCACCTAAATCCTAAATTATAAGATAAGTTGTTTATTCAACTAGTGGAGTTAATAGCTCATTGGCTAGGGTTGCTTTTGACCCGACATAAATAAACATTGAGGTAAGATACAATCATTTCTACAACATCATCTCGGTGGTAGCGGGTACACCTGATCCTCTCTTTCGACGGGAGAGTGACTAGGAAGTCTGGCATCTCATCACCGTCTAACCCCAGCCTCTTCGCAAAAGATAGCGAAATAAAAGTATGTGAGGCTCCGGAGTCGAACAAGATCGAAGCATCCACGCCATTGACTGGAAAGGTACCGGTGAGGATTGTGCCACTCTTGTCGGCTTCTGCCTCAATGCAGACACTCAGTATACCTCCCGTTCCGAGAGCACAGCCTAATTCATTGGCAAACTAATAAGTATTGGGTAACAACACGGTTTATATGCTTCAAATAACCCCACTTTATTCATTAACACACTCTTTTTACAACACTCGTTGGCTTATACTATCGCCATAATTAACACTTACAACATCCTTAACATACACTGGTTCAACACATCACATAATTATACAAAGCTTAAAACTGTCTGAAGGTCAAATTCAAACGTCCGGGTTTCATGTGTGTGGCATTGATCACTGCCGACGGTGCGGTATTCAGTTTGATCTTCCTGATGCCATGGTATAGCATCCTTGATTGCCCACCCATGATTAACACATCTCCCGATTTCAACACTAGCTTCTTTGCGAGATCAGCACGCTTCTGCTCGCCATAAATAAACACTGCGGTATCACCAATGGACCAAGACACCACGGGTACTCCCTCACTTAGAGACTCGGGTGACTCGTCCTTATCTTGGTGTAAACCTAACCGTCCACCTTTCTGGTAGAAGTTCACAATACACAGATCTGCTTTCACACTTGGAATTGAATCCATTTCAACTTGTTGAGCAATTTCCACGGCGTGGTTAACGACCGCAAGGAACTCCTCAGGTATACTTGGTACAGTTGCTCCATCTTCAGCTCGCACTTCTTGATATGTCTTGGTGTAAGGGTTCCAGTCCTTACCCATGCACATCATCTTCAATTTCATTCTTGATCCGCTCGGGTACTCGGGTGTGTAGAAACCTCCAGGTGTTGCTCCAAGTTCATTGCATCGTCTGATGATATGGATTTGTGCTTCCGGTGTCAGGTATCCACTTAAGAGTACCATACCTGGTTGGATGACCTGACATTGTTCCATTGGAAAGTCGGTGATGTTGATGGTGGTTTCTTCAAGGTTTGGTGTGGGTGGGATTGGATAGCAAATATTAAAAGTTCCAAAGTTTTCAAGTTACCTAATTAGGTGTTCTCACATTATACTTTAACTGTTTACTTACATGGTAGTACACTTGGACTCACTAATACACACATGCATGAAATGCGGTACGCAATCACTTATTTCACTCAATAGTTTAGGCGGTACCTGGTCTAGGAGAGGGCCCTGGCGCCTCAGACCGGTCCACCACATTCAGGGCGGCCTTGCCGGACCCCGACCCCTTCCCCTTCTGGGAATCTGTGTACCTCTGATCTGGGGGTGGCTGATTCGCCGTCTTCGGGCCATCAGTGGTCGCAGTGGCCTTACCCTTCCATTGCCCCTTGGGCCTGTAGCTTTTACTGTACGGGTTCTGCCAGCACTCATAGTCGCGGTGACCCATCTTTTTGCAGTATCGGCACTGCACATCGTTACCCTTGCAGTCCTTGCCGGGGTGGTCTCCGTTACACCACTTGGAGTAATAGTGGCGCTCCAGTCCAGAGCCCGTGCTAGCTGCTAACACATCACACACTCAGTACATACTTCACAAGTTAATAACACACACTAGATTTCGGTATTGAAATTTGTTAATTACCCTTGGGTGGGTAAGAACGTAAGGGCTTGGCCGCATACGCATAGGTGAGCTGTAGAGGCTCCTCAGCAGTGGTGGTCTGGGTCTGGCCCTTGACACCCTGTTGCTGTCCTTTATGGGACTGGGGGTATGACTTCTTCTTCTTTCCTCCCCATTGCCCTTGCGTGCCTTGGCCCTCATTCATGGCCTTGCGCTTGAGCGCACTCTCCTCGTCCCTCAGGCGGACGGTGATCTCCACAATTGCAGTGGCATGGTAGCACTCCTATATTTAGGGTGTCAGTTTTGCACCGCCAACAATTTCACATCACATTAACACATTGTACATACTTATTCACATCACACTGTAGTCCCATTACCTGCAAAGTAGTATATCCAGTTGGCCCCATGCCATAGCGTAGGCGGTAGCTCAGTCCGTTGTAGAAACGGTTCACAAGAATCCGGTCTGAGTAACCCAGATCCGGTAGCAGGTGGATAAGTCCGATGAAGGCTGAGTAGTACTCATCTACCGTCATCTTATCCCCTTGCCTCAGATTGTCCAACTCCAGGAGCTTGGCCTCTTGCACGTGTATCGGGTAGTACTTGGCTCGCAGCAGAGCCGTGTACTCCCTCCACTGAAAGGTCGGGTCAGCAACTCTGCCCTCCCGTACTAGCTTCCACCAGTTCTATGCCGAACCCTTCAAGTAGTATGCGGCAAGTCGAACCTTGACCTCCTCAGGCACCGTTAAGGTCTTGAAGGCGGTCTCCATCTCGGAGATGTACGCCTCCAGCCTACGAGGGTCGGTCTCCCCACTAAACGATGGTGGCCTCAGATCAGCCAACGCCTTGACCCAGTTGGTCTCTCGTGGCGGTGGCGGTGGTGGTTGAACTCCAGGCTGTTGCCCTTGCTGCATCGCAGCTACTATTTGGGGTACCATCTGGGCTACGACGGCTGCTACTGTCTCAGCCATAACCTGAGCCGTAGTATTCTCGCCCTGGTCACCCGTATCTCCATCGCCGTGTCCACGGCCTCTACCTCTCGGTCGACCTGACATCTGAATTCACATGATCACTCATTAGTAATATACTTGCACACTTATCGGTCCAACGGTTTAACGCTTTTCCCCGATTATAAGGTATCTCCACACTTAGTTAGTGGTTAACCTTTCCATAACTGTTCACTTAGGTAACTATGGTTAGGTTTCCTAACTCGGTATATCCCTAAGCTCGGTATTCTAGTAATCAGAGCGATACTTCACTCTGATACCACTTTTTGTAACACCCCTACTACGCACATAACATTACTTGAAATCGCAGCGGAATTTAAACAACTAAACAATAACTAAACGATTGGTGCTACAACGCCGTCAACCACCCACGTGGTTAACAAGGCTGAATAAATACAAGTGTCGGTCTGATGATCAGACTCCCGAGCACAGAACTAATAACCATATATATTAACATACCGAGTGTTTACTTAATCCTTCACTGTATACTGTCACTGCAAACTGTTCACAACCAAAATATATATAACGCCACGAGAGCACAGGCGCATCCCGGGCCCAACATCCAAGAGGAATCAAAAGTAAACCTGCATCCTAGATTCTAAAGCCATTCCGCTTCTTCGATCCTCATCCTGCAGTAAAAGAAATTGGAGCCCCGAGGGGGTCAGCAACCCTTGGCTGGTATGGTTAACGCGCAGCCCATCGGCTACCGGGATGCGCGCAACTAATTGTCATGATGACATGGCATTCATTTTAAAACACACAACATATACATATATCACAACTTGGGTATTGTACACAACATCACACAAAACATACAAGAACAATTCCTTAAAGGAAGAGAACCAACACAATTAGTTCCCATGGAGAGCCTAGAGAATGTTGCCATGCTCATGCTAAGCTCGTTACATAACTCGTTACCGTCCTGTTAGATTGAACGGATAACTTAACACAAGGTGCCTCGGATATAGTGATCCAAGCACACCGAACAACACATAGTATGCCCCTGTGGCCCGACGTGAGCCAGTAAAATAGCCTTGGTTAAGCTAAAGGGAAGGTTAGGAACCAAATTGGAAAACAACTATAACATACAAAGAGAATCGAACCGGTTATGACATCGACTCCCATACTCACACGCGTGGCCGGAACAGACCGGACTCCTCACTTCCCCCGTTAGCACTTGTTAGCAGTTCATTATTGAACTCAATACACAATTCACAATAATAGGTCAAGTCTTATTTGACACACGCAAGGGAAGAGAGAGTCATACTTAACAACATAATAATATTTAACAACTGTAAACTCTTTACATGGTTTATTCTTACAAAGTCATTAACACACAGAAAAAACAAACAACACACAAGCCGGTGTAAACCGGTAGGCAACAGACTGCAAGAAAACCATACCTCGGTCCTTGCTTCGATTTGCTTCCTCCGTAGGTCACTCCTATACATGATTAATACGTCGGTTAATTAATTTACTTACTTCAATTTTACTAAATGTTTAACTTGATGATATGATATGTTTTAATGCCCCAACTAATCCTTCCTTACCTACATTATACCCCATAAGGTTAACTACATTTGTCACATTCATTATTATTTTTTTTATATAAGTTTTGGTCTGTCCGACCCACCGTCCGACCCACAACTGGGTCGGACCCTTCCAGTGATTTTCGGGTTTGAAAAACTTAGCTTGTCCGACCCATGTCCGACCCAACCATCTGGGTCGGACCATTCCAGAGATTTTACAGTCTTATAAAACACACACGTCCGACTCACTCGACTAGGTCGGACCATTCCAGAACATTTTCCGTCCTTCAAAACATAACCGTCCGACCCATGTCCGACCCAACCATCTGGGTCGGACCGTTCCAGAACAATTTCCTGACGTCTAACAGAGGCTGTCCGACCCAAACTTGGGTCGGACCCCTGGGTCGGACGCCACCTAAACTTGCCCAAACTTTGTCAAATCTTCACCAAACTTCTCCTTAAGCCTCCTAATGTTTTCTAACAACATTTGGTACACTTAAACCCTCATACAACATCCATAAAATTCATTATCTATCACCTTAAACACTTACTCATCTTATACCAAAATTTCTAACACTTATGATATTTTCTCCTTGATCTTCTAAGTGGTGTTTCATACCTATGATAACCACTATGCCAATAATGTTTCCTCACCACTACTACATCATCTCCCAAACATCTTTTCTTTCTAAACAACTTCTTAAACGTCTTTACAAGTTTATAGATTCCCATGCCACAAATCACTTCATCACTTTTTCACTAACAATGCACAAGTCCTAAATGCAATCTCGCCATGATCATGAAATGTCCCAAATCATTCTTTTGTATTCTAAATCCTCTAAAACATTGCCTAAGCCCTTTTTACATCTTTAAACAACTCAACGCATGTTTCTTCCACTAGTTGATCACCTTTCATACTAAACATTTCCTAGCTTACCAAACTCACTATAAACCCTTAGAACTTCTTGTTTCTTACCTAAATTTTGACATAGGTTCTCCTAGAACATTACTAAACCAAAACACATTGTTTTCTCCATTAAGCACACAAGAACACCTAAATTCACCAAGAACACTCTCACACACAAAGTTTCACTAAATTTACACTACATCACAATATAGTGCATAATTTAAATTGCATGGCACTTAGGCCCTTAAAATGCATGGCTCTTAGGCCCTTAAAGTGCATAACTCTTAAACACTGAATTTCCACAATATATTTGCCTTTGACCTACAAATACACTCAACAATACATATGCCTTTTACTAGTCTCCTTGAGAACATTTCACTAAGTCATTTACCATTTGCTCTTTAGGTAGTTTTAACAAACATTATAAGCTCATTTCTCCTAAGGCATTAAACTACATTAGGTTAGCATATTTACCTCTTTTCACACAACCTTCTTTCTTGTTTCCTTGTTTAAAATCGGCTAGGTATTTGATTCCTTGTGAACTACTAAACAATATACAAGCAATTTGAGTATACAAGCTCCAAGCTTAAACTCATTGTAAACCCTAGGTTTTACATTGTTTGAAAAACATTAAGATAGTTGTTTTACCTTGGTATTTTAAGAGAGTTTGAATATCTATCAAGAGAGGACTCCACCAAGTCCTTGAAAGATTGGAATGAAGCTAGAACAAAGCCATATAAAGAGCACCTTCAATGGGCATTTTCGGTCAACAACAAAACATGGAGGAAATGAAGTTTTTATTTGAGATTCCTTACCTAGAAGCAAAGGAGAACAATAATATATAGAAATATAAGCTCAAGCTCCTTCAATGGTGGAACTCCATGGCACCAAAATGGTGGTCTCGGAATATTGAGCAAGGTAGGAATGAAGAGCTTGATGAGACTAAGAGAATGGTGGTGTTTGTTTTTTATTTGGTTAAGTGAGCTAGAAATTACAAGTGGTCAAAGATGGAGTTTTGATGGTGGTGGTGTATTATCGTGAAAGAGAGAGCAAGAATGGAGAAGGTGAAGTGTTGGAGACAGTGGGAATGCAAGAAAGAATGAAGCAAATGAGATAAGTTTGCTTTTGTAAGATATTTTAGCTTAAAGTAAATAGTACTTACTTTATTACTTGTTTATTTACTTAATAGGCTAGCAAGAGTGGTGAATCACCACTTAAGAAACCGGCCCCCATTATGATATAAGGGGTTTTTAGTCTTTATTGACTCATTAAATTACTTAATATAACAATGTTACAAACTAGCTTATAAAAGTCACTATTCATAAAAACAAGGCACATAGAAGTGAAAATTTTGATTTCCCATTGATATAGACTTCCAAATGTGATACTATATAGTACACATGTTAATTAAAGAGTAATGATGGACATTTAGTCATTCAAAACTCATTTACAAGATAATTTTTCAAAACTGTGCTTTAATACTCCTTAAAGCACATTTTGTGTTTTAACTTGTTTTCAAGCTTGGTTTTCTGTGCTAATTGGTTTAATATGTTCATTAGTATATAAATAAGGTCTTGGTAAGTTCATTAGGTCTTAACCAAGCTTATCCCAAGCTTAGAGCACATTTTGGCTCTTATTGACCTTAAAGCACATTTTGTGTCTTCTATGGTTTAAATTGTTTACTAATGCTTCTAAGACTCTTTTGAGTCTTAATATACCATATTTAAATGTTTAAAGAACTTAACTAGGTTTGGGGTATTTCAATTATGGTGTGAATACACTAGGAGGTTCCTAGTTCATATGTATGATGATTGTTGTAGCATACCGCAATGGTATTATTTTTCCCATGTGGAGATGTTTTATTTCTGTTTAGGTTTCATGTGGAGGTTGGCTTACATCACATTATTTCCATCATTTATGATACCCTTTACCAATTATCTTGGTTGACCAAGGACAAAGTAATTTATCGGGTTACAAGCTCTCTTGAGCGTGGGTCATTCGTGGTGTTCAATGGGTATTCACATTGATTATTGTTGACAATTATTGTCTTTCAGTGCAGATCATTGGTTATAGGCTCTAGCTGTGTAGTTTCACTTGTATGTATATCACCGGGACATCCCAGAAACTTCAAGGGTTTTCTGGTCCCGTTCTCTATTTGAAGAGTATTTTATCACTGATAGGTGAAAGTTCTTGTTGAGGGGTTTGTCGCCACTCATAAATCTCATGGCAAGGTTACTATGTTAGTACCTACTTATGTACTGCATATGGAGTATACTTACTCCTTTATGTCGTGATGGTTTGGAATGTCTTTTCCTTGTTTCATCACCTCTTGGCAATATCTATATACGTAGGCTTAATTGTTGTAGTAGATGGAAGCCTTTCCTATGGGTTCACATCTTCTCCACATTGGTGGTCTCCGGTTAACGAGGGGTACCTTCCTTTGGGTTCTCGTAGTGTCTAAGTGTGGACCAAGCCATTGTTGGCATTATAACGATTCCTATGCCTCTGTGTTATCATTTCTACAAAAGGCATGAAGGGTAATTAAAAGCCTGTCAACTGTATACTAGACTGATGCTCTAGTGACAGTGACATTGAGGTAGCCATTACTTCAAGCCACTCATGATGTGGGGTTTAAATTGATGGTCCAGTTGTTGATTTCTTTGTCGTATGGGACAATATCTTTTACAATTTTTGTTAGTAAATGGTGTGGGTTTTGCAACCGTTAGAGTTTACATAACATGGTTGGTTCATGGCTTTGAAGCCTTATTGCTGCAAGCTATGCCCTTTGCAAGCTGCTTACACATATTTCCACTCCTTGTATATCATTATAGTTAGAGGTATTATTGGGCTCCATGGCAAGTCATGACATCACGCTTCCGTTCATAGGAGACCCTTTAGGCAATCTAGTGTTAATCCGAGTTTTCTGGTAATTTAGGGTATTTCCTGTTATGTGAAATCCCTTCGGTGTCCTAACTGAATGTTCATTCTTGCTCATGTGCTCTTATCATGATGCTTGTTCAACTGTTGTTATCCCAGACACTCTTCAAGGATTGCTCCTGGGTGCTGTTAGTGTAACACCCCGGTTTACCACCACCGTATACTTAACCATTTTTTTTAAGACATGCTATAACTGAAATAACATCATTAGCTTGTATTATACATGTGTCAGTTTTTTTTTTACATAAGGTCCCCTAATACTATCCCCGGGGGTTACCGCCACACTTACTAAAGACTAGTAAGTGTAAGGCTACTTACCACCACCACCCTTACGTTAGCTATCTTACAACGCTATTCTACTACCAAAAGAGTGACACAACCAACCCGTCACTTTACACCTTAGTACCAAAAGACCCTTTCCAGCCAACCACTAAGTTAGCTCCTACTCCTATTTTACACCAAAAGTAAAGGGGTATCAAAAGGGTATTACATCGCTAGCATCTTAGCATGGGACTACTTCCATGTACTCATAAACAGTAGAAACATCGTGAGTGATAGACTGACTGCTGCCATTCTCCGGGTGCCTAAAACCCTGTATCTTCTTGTTCCACTCCTCAAATACTGTCTCGGTGACCCCAGGCTGAATACTTCTACGATAGGTGACAAACATGAAAATATAGAATGTATCAGTGGACTCGTCCTCAGTGCAGAGAAGGTGACCATCCCAGTTACCCTGAATTCACAGAATTCATATACACACGATAACACAAACAAATAAAATCAGTAAAAACTGAGTAACACTACCACACCCCGTAAAAACTTATTTTCTCTTTAAAAACCTTTGTTTCCAATAAATATTAACAATTATAATAAATCGGGAAAGATCACACACCATTTACCTGTACCAAGAATTATTGTAACACCCCAACCGAAATCCAATAACCTGTACGATGATCACTCCCAAATAAAACACAAACTGCAGCGGAAATAAATACAACAACCGGGCGGTATTACAATGCCGTTGGCCACCCTTGTGACCAACAAGGCTAACTCCAAATACAATCTCCAAAAGTCACGGTCTGAATACGAATACAATCCGAGATACTAGGAATCAAACTCAAAAGTGCAATACTTAAGTAAAACAAATAACTAGAAGAAGACTCCCATAGCTTGAATCTACCCCTCCTACACTCAGTGTGGTAATCTTCTCAACTTCAGGTTCCTGAAAAATGGGGGTGCCCCCAAAGGGGCTCAGCAAACAAAGCTGGTATGGAAAACGTGCAGCCCATCGTCTACCGGGCCACACCAACTACTTTGTCGAATACATGCAGTTCATTTTTTTTTGTAAAGCTGTAAACAAGCATAGTATGATAAAACAAGTATCCATACAAGGACAACATTGTCACACATAGCAAGACTTCAGAAGGTCAAGTTAGTTGAACTGTAATCATTTGATAGTTGTCGGGTCCACACAGTGGGACTGACAAATGTACAAGTGTATATTAATATAGTGGAGGTATAGTGACCTCGTTATAGAGAAAGGTTGGGTAATTAGTCCCCCAGAAGGTAACGTAGTTAATTCCTGTACTTAAAAGATGTGGGAATCGAACCCTCGAGAGGAATGAAGTCTTCCTCTCCACTTGAACTGTTCCGGTACGCAGCCGGTGAGTGACATAGTGCACCTAGAACTCTCGAACTGTTCCGGTACGCAGCCGGTGAGTAGCATAGTGCACCCAGAACTCCCGTCGCGACGTAAATTGAATAGGAGACGACCTGAGACAGGTACAACTCCCGCAGCATGCATGGCCAGATCCAACTGGGCTCCTCGTTCTTGTAGTGTAGAATTGTTAGGTGTCATACAAGGACGTTAAACAAGAACGCAATGTGTATTGTCAGTTATCACATTTAGGATAATGACGTTTGTTATAAAGTGAAGTTAGTGAGAGGCTTGAGTACAAGTTCTCGGTATAATAAAGCGCAGGTATTTAATCCACTGGTATAGTAGTGTTTGTATGCGTGGGACATACACGTTGTAGTTAGCATCATTCATACACATACACGTTGTAGTTAGCATCATTATATGTCGGTTATTTACAAAACAACCACACTAATTCATAAACTTTATTTTTAAATTCTAATCTCATCATATTATATAGTTTTAATTCCTTATTTGATTAAATTCCAAAACTACCATTAATATTTTGGTATATTACTTTTGGAATATTATAACTTTCCAAAAATTACCATTTAGCCCCTTAAATTCTCGGCCTATATATATATATTCTATAATTACAATTTAACCACAAAATCTTATAATCTTTACATAATGCCTTATAAACTATAGTTTTAATTTTAATTCTCCACAAATGCCGAATATATATATAAATTCTTAAATTATGAAACTAACCTAAAGTAATTCTGCTTTGGCCACGTACTTTCCATTAATTACACTTTCACCCCAAAACTTTATAATAGTTACTTAATAACTTATAAACTATAGTTTAAATATTTAATTCCTCAAAATTTCGAAAGTGAACTTAATAATTCTCTTAATTATGATTTCGCCCATATTCTACTCCAAACTTTCATAATAAGTTTTATAAATTACATAATAGCCAAAAACTTTATAAAATGTTATTTTAACACTTGTTTAAATTATCTAAAATTCATAAACTTAATTCCTAACCTTATATTATATCATATTTACTCCAAACATTCCCTTAACTCTCGGTTTTTACAATATATACACCAAACTTTGTAAAAAATTACATTTTAGCCACATAGCTTAATTAATTAGCCATTTAAGCACTAATAAAATATTTTTAACTCACCAAACTTTATAATATAAGTTTATATACATAACTAGCTCATTAAAATCTATTTATCACTTAGAACATTCGGCCATAATTTAATAGTGACCATTGTATATAAAAGTGGATTTATATGTCAAAATAATTATACATAAATTCATAGGAGTTATATAACTCATGTAAAAATTATTGTAATGTCTTATATTGATTCTTAGCTCAAAATAAAGTATTTTTGCCCTTGACAATTCGGCTTGAGTTGATATGTAACATAAATAAATTTTGTGACACAAAAATGTGTCTTAAGGTAAACATTTTCCATATGTTATAGGTTATATTTTTGGCATATAATACCATATAGTTTCGGTTTTAATTACCCTAGGAGATGTACATAATTTTGTATAATTTTTAGAAGCTTAACCAAGCTTAAAACATAAATATTAGCTTAGTAAACTTACTTCTTAACAAAGGTGGTTAAGTGCTTGAACTCTTCTTGAATCTCCAAGCTTTCTCCAAGGAAATTTTGATGCTCCACTTCGGTTATAGCAAGTGGTGAAGGAGTTTAGGAGTTAGATCTTCAACAAAGATCTTAAGTAGATTTGTAAGTAGTTTTCCAAGAATTTACCTTAAGCTTTTTCTCCTTATAAATTTGGCTCACTTAAGGTGGATGAAGAACAAACTTTCCTTCATGAAAATGAAAAGAAAAGAACCTTAGAAGAAGTAGAAATCGGTTACACACAAAAATGTGCTTTAAGGATTTTCAAGCATGAAAACTACCTTAAAATAACTTTGAGATGCTCCTTGGATTAATGTTGGTTTAGAAAACCTTCTTGGAGCATTATTTGATGTCGAATCCTTGTAGGTATGCTAGGAAGAGTTTTGCTTCAAGGCTTGACAAGAAATGCTAGGAAATTACCTTAAAGTTGAAGATAGAAGTTAAAACTCCATTAATGGACTTAAGAGCTTCAAAGGAAGAAGATGAAGCAAGAAGAGAGAGGAGAGAGCCTTACCTAATCGGCAATGGTGTGTGCAAGGGAAAGAATGAGGCTAGGCTCATGTAAGAAGAAAAGAATGCAAGTTTCGTTGATTTTTGTTTTGTTAATTTTTAATGTTAATTGACTATTCTTTTCCTTAGTTTATTACATGGGATTGGCTCAATAAATGCCCATGTTTCCAGCATGTGTTCGGCCATAATGCAAGACAAGGCAAGGTGGAAGAAAATAATGTGAGCTAAATGACAAGGTAAGAAAAGTAATGCTTTATTCCTTTGATTTTTCAATGTTTGTAACTTGTCTTCTTCTTCCTTGTAGGTGGACGAATTCAAGGGCTGAATGGAGCCTCTCAACCGGTGATGAAGAGCCAAGGACAAGCTAGGAAGGTCACTTGAAGTTTAAGAAATGAAAAAGGTGGAATAAGAATCTACTTTTTTGCTTTTTGCATTTGTTTTTGTCTAGCTCACATGGCCTTGTTCTATGGCATTATTTCGACAGCTTGGTGGTCAAATGAGATCTACATACTTTGACATTAAGTATTATACCACATGGGAAGGTGAGTCACCATGTCTTATGCCTTTTATAAATTTTTAATGCAAGTTTTATACTAGTTTTTGGACATAAAATCGGAACCTATAGAGCACCTGGTTTGACACTGCCTTCAACTGATTTATAAGGTCATTTGAACCCTATTTAAGATTCTTAATTCGTGTCATGTCAAAAACTACAAGGTAATTGCGTAAAACGCGTTTTAGTGACACCCGAAAGTGTGTTTTTATGCTCCAAGGAAATTTTGGGAAATAAATTGTCTTTATGAGTTCCAAGTGTTTATAAACACTTATTATAGTAAATAATGATATATTAAGACATTAAATTGAGTTATATGGGGTTACATCAACCCATGACATAATTTACGGGCCATCGGGACACTCCTGGGCAAAAAGGAGCGCTAAGAAATCCTCCTGTGGTTTTTGTTGAATTTTGAGAAACCACTTCATGGGTTCCCTTTAGAATGGTTAATAATGATCTTAGGAACTCTAGGAATTAATTTTATAGGAGTTCGAGCCACCTCGGCACTCCTCCGGCTTTTCGTGCTTTAAGGGGTGTGCGTGAGCACTCCCGAGCGTTTTGCGTTTTTGTCTAAATGTAGCTTAGGGATTATGTTTATATATTCATATAATGAGTGTATGACCATTTGGTTTGAGTTTTATAAGGTCATACAAGGTCATGTTTGACCATATGTTTCTAAGGCATTTTAGCGTTAATGGAGAACGACTATTTTTACGTAACGTTCTCATGCATGGGTTTGCATGCGTATGTGAAATGATTTATATTTGGATTATTTTCCATTAAATAATGGTTTTATAATGTTAATTAGATTTGGGGTATTTCCATTATCAAGAGATAATTAATATCATATACAAGATAGTTCCAAATGAAGTCCACCACCACCACCACCCACCCTATGTCCTTAAGTGTGCACACCCCCCTATTGAAAACTTCTGCCCAATAGGAGTAGATCATAGTGGCAGCTCCAATTCATTAGTAGGAGCTTATTTTGTTGCCGGAACATCGGCTTGGCCTTAAAGGCTCTCACGAGAGGCATAGCCTTAGGATAACCATGATACCAACATCACACAATACTTTCCACCACCACCAAAAGAGGTTATCCTTAAACACATTTACAAACCATGAGTAAGAGATCATAAACCAGCTTAAGCACAAGCAACACAAGTAGTAATTCACACATCAAGCTCACCCACTTGTAAAATCACCTTAATGACATCATAAAAATACCATTCAAGCTTTACTAAATCAGAAAATCAAACAAATTCCAAGAAACCACCTTAGAAAGCTTGAAAACTCATTTTTGACTAAAATCACTATTTACCTACTTAAATAACTTCCCAAAGGAGTATCGACCTAAAATTTTAACCATGCTCCTAACTCCACAACAGAAGTATCTCCACAACATTTCAGATCAATATCAATTCGGAAACCCATTTAACCACTCAGAAAGGCTTAAAGCACATTTTCTCATTTTTAGCTTCCTTACCATGTCTAACCGATTTAAATATCTCCATTCGACTTTATTTTTCAACCATAACCATATATTCACTATTAACGACTACCCTAAAAATTTCAGCTCAAACCCATGTCTGAAACACATCTAAACAATTCCTAAAGCTTAAAGCTCATTTTTCTCCATTTTCAAAGTTCCTTAGAGTTTTCCTACTTCTCAACCTTATTTAGACTTGATTTTCTAGGATATTCAGTAACTATTCATCCCTAGTTTACTGTAAAAATTGTAAGAAAATAGAAGATGGGATTCGTAGGTAACCAAATAGAATGACTTAAGAAAGAAAATAAGCTTTAAAGGTGAAAGTGATGTGCATAGATGTTACCTGTCCTCTCCTAGCCATTTTGGTGTTCTTCTACCTTGATTATAGGTTTCTTGAGCTCAAAATCCCCACCAACCAAGTCACCTACCTTGGAGTTTGGCTTCCACTCCTTAAACTTGCCTTTTTTTTTATTTTAGCTTAATTAACACCTTCAACTTGTGTTTCTAATGAAGGAGTGTTGCTGCCTAAGCTCCAATGGTGTTTTCTAGCTTAGGAGAAGCAGGGTAGATGAAGAAAAATGGCCACCTTGCTCACATACCATGGCCAACCTCCACCCCCCCTTTTATACTAAAATTTCATCCTTATCTTTAAATTTGTAATCATTAGTTCTAGAATTGTCCTAAGCCATTGATTTGTTCCAAGTGTCCAAAACTAATCCCAACCATCCATACCCAACCGACCTTGAATGGATAAGGAGGGAGCAACTTGCTTTGATAATCATTACAATAGTAAGGAGGTGTGAATAGTTGTAAATAGTAACCGAGATATTTTCTCTCCTTTCCTTGACATTTTCGGCCACCACCTTAGGCCATGTTTGGCTTGAGATTTTCATGGGTATTAAGACTATATATGTAGGTATGTTAATACTAGTATGGGTTATCAATTTTCAGGAATTTCCTTGGGTTACTTTTGAGCCCTTCTGAAGCCTCGTTTGCCCTGAACCACTAAATACTTGAAAAATGTAACTGGATTTTCTTATATTAGAAGAAGAAAGATATGATTGTTTCTTCCCTAAAAACACTCTCAAAAGTATCTAACACTCTTCCTAAGGTTGATAACCACTCTCAGTTCCTGAGGAATTTAGTAATTTCCGGGAATTTCAGGAATCCCGTGAAACTAAGGTTTACCGGGTGATTTCAAGGAACTAGGGTTTCTAAGGTTCACCAAGCACTTCCAACTAATTATAACCTTCTCCATCCTTGGAAATTAGGGTTTTCTAAGGTTTAGAGCTAAGTAGGGTCCTAATCACAATTTAAGAAATTTGGGGTATTACATCCTCCCCCCGTTAAACAAAGCTTCGTCCCCGAAGCTCAAAACAATACATTCCAAGAAACTAGAACAATACTCCACACAGTAATTCTCAAGTGGCTTTATCAACCACAAATGATTCAGAAACATCACACAAAACCTCAGACATACCAATCCCATCCATCACACAATATAAACCATTCACAAATTCAACATAAAATCATTAAGAGAACAACTCCCAAAATAACATTCAATTATTACCAACCATTTCTCGCACCAACAAACATAGACATTCACACACCAACAAACATTCACAGATACTAATAGACATTCACCACTTACCATACACCCCCCTTAAAAGAAAGTTTCTCCTGAAACTTTAATTACAAACCTATCAAAGAGTTCTGGGTGTTGAGTTCTCATTTTGCTCTCTAGTTCCCATGTAGCTTCTTGAACTCCATGATGAGTCCATAAAACTATAACCAAATCTACAGACTTCACTCGGGTCTCCCTCGTCTTACGATCCAAAATTTTAATTGGGTGTTCCTCATAAGTTAAATTGGGTGCAACTTCCACTTCGTTCGGTTGCAACACATGTGACTCGTCTGGAACATATCGCTTCAATTGTGATACGTGGAACACATTGTGAACCCTTTCCAAATTCATTGGCAAAGCTAAACGATAAGCTAAATTCCCTACCTTTTCCAATACTTCATACGGACCGATATATTTAGGAGCAAGTTTTCCTTTCTTGCCAAACCGTACCACACTCTTAGTGGGTGAAACCTTCAGGAATACCTTATCTCCCTCATTGAAATCTACTGGCCTCCTATGCAAATCAGCGTAAGACTTTTGCCTATCTTGTGCGGCTTTCAACTTCTGCCGGATATTTCTAACCTGCTGGGCCATCTCCTCTGTTAACTCAGGCCCTACGATAACCACCTCCTGCGTATCATTCCAACATAACGGAGTACGCCACTTCCTAACGTATAAAGCTTCATACGGGGCCATATGGATACTTGAGTGGTAACTGTTGTTATAAGAGAATTCAATCAAGTGCAGCTTGTCACTCCATGACCCTTGATAATCCATTGCACAAGCCCGTAACATATCTTCCAAAGTTTGGATAGTTCTCTCCGTCTGCCCATCAGTCTGTGGGTGATAAGCTGTATTGAGGCTCAATTTTGTTCCCATAGCTTTTTGGAATTGCTGCCAAAATCTTGAGACAAACCTAGAATCTCTGTCCGAAATAATTTCCACTGGGACTCCGTGATATTTAACCACATTCTTAATATATGCTTCCACCAGCTGTTCCATTGACCAAGTACTTTTCATTGGAATTAATATAGTAGTCTTAGTCAATCGATCCACAATCACCCAAATCTGATCCATCCCTCCTCTGGTCGGTGGTAATCCCACTATGAAGTCCATAGATATCGATTCCCATTTCCACATGGGTATATCCAACGGTTGCAGCATGCCTCCAGCTTTCTTGTGCTCAAATTTAACCTTTTGACATGTGAAGCACATCGACACATGTTCAGCTATCTCCTTTTTCATGCCTGGCCACCAAAAACTTTTCTTCAAATCTTTATACAACTTGTTTCCTCCTGGATGTATGGAATAAGCAGAGTTGTGAGCTTCCTGCATCAACTTCCTTTTAATATCGCCACAAGAATATGGTATACACCATCTCCCACGAAACCTCAAACTACCATCGTCATAAATCTTAAAATCTAGGGCTTCTCCTTTTTCCACTTTTTCCTTTATTTTTCGTAGTTTCTCATCTTCTTGTTGATGATGCAAAATTTCCTTGTAAATGTCGAGGAATGCATTCATACTAGCCAAAATTTCTCTATCCACCACCCCCGTTGTTACCACCTCGAGGCTCAACCTCTTGAAATCTTGTACCAACTCATCAGGTAATATCCAATTAGCTTCTCCCTCGTGACTCCTCTTTCGACTTAAGGCGTCTGCCACCACGTTGGCTTTGCCTTCATGGTATAGGATCTCCAGATCATAATCATTAATAAGTTCCAACCATCTCCTTTGCCTCATATTAAGCTCTTTTTGAGTGAAAATATATTTCAAGCTCTTGTGATCCGTGTTTATTTTGCAAGAAGTTCCATACAGATAGTGCCTCCAAATTTTCAAGGCAAGAACTATAGCTGCAAGTTCCAAATCATGAGTAGGGTACCTTGTCTCATAGCTCTTCAACTATCGAGAGGCATAGGCGATGACCTTGCCATTCTGCATCAACACACACCCTAATCCATATTTAGACGCATCACTATATACTTCGAACCCTTCTGTGCCACAGGGCAACGTGAGAATTGGTGCTGTGGTTAACTTCTCCTTCAAAATTTGGAATGCTTTTTCACAATCTTCATCCCACCTATAACGTACTTCCTTTTTCATCAGATTCGTGAGCGGTCTCGTAATTTTAGCGAAATCTTGAACAAATTTCCTATAGTATCCAGCTAACCCAAGAAAACTTCGAACTTTTCGAACATTCGTTGGCCTGGGCCAATCCTTAACAGCTTAAATTTTAGCCGGGTCAACCGAAATTCCATCTCCGGTTACCACATGTCCTAAAAACGATACTTCCTTAAGCCAAAAATCACACTTAGATAATATGGCGTACATTTTCATCTCCCTCAAAACCTATAGAACTTGTCGCAGATGATCAGCATGTTGCTCCTCATCCTTTGATTACACCAATATGTCATCAATAAATACCACTACAAACTTATCAAGGAATTGGCTGAAAATCCGATTCATTAAATCCATAAATACTGCCGGTGCATTTGTTAGCCCAAATGGAATAACCACATATTCATAATGACCATACCTAGTTCGAAAGGTTGTCTTTGGTATATCCTTCTCTGCTATCTTTAACTGATGATTGCCCGATCTTAAATCGATCTTAGAAAATACTTTAGCTCCTTTTAGTTGGTCGAACAAGTCATCAATACTAGGCAGAGGATATTTATTCTTGATTGTGACATTATTTAATTCCCTGTAATCAATTCCCTGGTCGAATAAGTTCCATCCTTTTTTCTTACAAACAATACTGGGGCTCCCCACGGAGAAGCACTCGGCCGTATATAACCTTTCTCTAAAAGTTCCTCCAACTGTTTCTTTAACTCATTCATCTCATTCAGGGCCATCCTATAAGGATGCTTAGAAATTGGAGCTGTTCCTGGTACCAAATCTATAGTGAACTCAATCTCACGGTCGGGTGGAAGCCCGGGAATTTCTTCCAGAAAAACATCAGGAAACTCCCTGACTACTGAAAGATCCTCAAGTACGGATGACTTATGTTCTAGCGCCGATTTTTCTTCTTGAACATAACACATATAAACTGGCTCTCCTTTTCCCAACTCCTTTAAGAACTTTAAGGCATGTATGACCTTTACCGTTTGCTTAGCTCCTTCACATGTGTATGACACTCTCTTCCCCTTCTTCCCACATAAGCTAATCTTTTGTTTTTCACAATCTATGTTGCCCCTTGTGCTTACTTAACCAATCCATCCCCAAGATTATATCAAAATCTTTCAAATCAAACTCTATCATATCCATCTCAAATTCTCTACCATCTATGGTTATTTTCACTCCTTCGATCCTCCTAGTACATCCTACCACTTTCCCGTAGGTGTAGAAACAGAAATTTCAACTTCTATATCAGGAGACTCCTACTTTCTTCAAGAACTTAGAGGATATAAAGAACAGGTTGCACCGGAATCAAATAATACTTTAGCACTAGTTCCAAGAACTGGAAAAGTACTGTAATCACGCCCCCTTCTGTTGAGATTCAGCCTCCGTCTTGCTGATTACATTGATATATCCCTGATTCTTATAGCCTCCTCCTTGAGTACTGTTATACCCAAATTTCAACCCCCCGGGGTGAGTCTCCTTCTAATAGGCTAGTAGTGGGGTTCCCAGATCGATCGGCACATTTAAGAGTGCTAGGAAAGCTTAGTCATCTCCAGGGCCATTTTTCGTAATTTTTCAAGGCTCCTAAGCCCCCTACAGGCTTTCGCTCTCCTCCAAATAAGGGTCAATCAATTCAAAATGTTTGAAATTTTTACCCAAGATAGAGGATGACATTTAAGCATAATGGCGTTGGAATTTTGATTTTTCGAATTTCCAATAATTTTCTAGCAATTTCTGATTGAATCTGACGAGAAATTGCATTTAAAAATATTATAATATCCAAAAAATTCGACTCCACTTTAGAAAAATCAGAAATATCATCCTTTACCCAATGTGAAATTTCATAATCAAATTCCTTGGAAGCCCTTGAGCTAAAACGTCGGTAAATCTCGGTTTTTACCGATTTTTTATCTTTAAAGAGGTCTATATAATGAACCTTATCCCATGATCAAAGAAGACACTTCAAGAACCCTAAGCAACCAGAAAAACTAGCCGTTCATTCCCCTCACGTTTTTACAATCCAAAATCACATCAAAAATCTCTCGAAATCACCACCTGAACACCTTTTAACTCCAACACATCAAATCATCAAACATCAACCAAACCACCTCCAAAACGTGAAGAACATCAAAATCAACAACCAGAAGCTTGGGTCGAAATCCTCTCGGGTCTACCATCAACGGAGCACTCGACGAATCCCGGTGGTGAAGAAAACGTTGTGAATCCGAAGGTAAAAACAGGTAGAAAACTCCACTTCCCTGATTCACCACGTATTATCTGTCTCGCCTCAAAATTTGGGCTCAAACTAACCTTCGTACGCTTCTGTATGCTGTTTATTTTAAGCCTCTGTCAGATACGTTTGCTAAGTTTCGTGCTTAATTCGAATTCAAATTGAAAACTTTCAATCACTAACGTCTTGTACATCTTTCAGGCTACACACCATAAATTTGAGCCGAAAAACACCTTCGGGAACAGCCTCAAAGCCGCCGTCCCGAGGGGTCCGCACCACGGACGTCGGTCCGGGGGTCCCGGACTCCCTGTCCGTAAGCTCGGACCCACGGACGCGGTGGATTTTAAAAATTCAAAATTTAGGTTTTTCTAATAAGTTCCGGGCCCGGACATCCTGTCCGTGGCCCCGACTTTGCAAATTTTTGTTTTCTTTTAATTTCGACTTTTCTGTATGTTAGTAACTGGGGTCCGTGGTCTCGGACGTTGGCCGTGGCTACGGACGTAAGCAAAATTTGACCTAATTCTGCCTCCGAAACCCTAGTTTAGGTAGCTTTTTATTTCACTTTAATTCTCTGTCAAAAAATGCTAAAACAAAAAAAAAAACAGAAGCTCGCGCACTCAGTTAAACGACTCGTAATAAGCCGTAAATAAACTAAGTAGAGGAAAAAACGCCTAGGACGGGTATGAAAGTATTGAACCCTAATTAAGTGAATATCAAGCCCCCGAACCCGAACTCTCCTTTCTCGTAATTTGATCTAGGTAAAAATTAGGTGGCGACTCATGATAGGTCCAGTGAGCTAGCTTAGGTTTAATAATTATTGTTTTATGACATAGTTAGTAATCTTAGTTATAAGTGGACTAAAACCCGACTAGATCCCAATCAATTTAATCAACATAGGATAGGGTTTTAAAATCGAGGCTCACAGACTGGCGACTCTGCTGGGGACAAACTTCTTAATTTTAACTTGTTTAATTTTAAAAGACGGGCTTAACTCGAAAATGTTATTTTGGCTTTATTACTCTGTTGGTTTACCTTCGTGCGCACTTTATTTTCTGCACCTTGGCATCATATGAGAGCGAGGGTCCACACAAACAATTTCACCCGGGACCCATTTGAGGGTCCCTGTCAGGGAATCACACCCTTTTAGGTGATGTGGAATAAGCGGGGGAAAAGAGGAAGGGTGTAGTTAACCACACCCCCTTAATACCTGGGTTTAGCCCCAAGCGTCTTCCTGGCATGCCCTTACCTAGACCTTTGTTGGTCAGTCAAGACCCGCCGTAGACGCACACCTTTAGGTGATGTGAAAAGAGTGGGGAAGCCCAAAGAGAATAAGCGTACAAGCCCTTCCTTTGTGGTATGACCGGGCCCGCGCCCCAAGCACCTCTCCGGATCGATCCATACCGGTTTGACTTAAACGTCTATGAGGACATGGTGAATTTGTGTGGGCCTTGTTTGCTTGTATGATCGGCCCACTACCCAGCCTAGAGATTGATAGGAAACTTCTCCTACATCAACCTAGCCTAAAACGAATTGGCAGGCTCTATTTGTTTGCGGCCCAGAGGCCCTGTTTGGTTTTAACATGTGGAGTAGTTCGGGCTTCGGCCAAAAGCTTAGATTAAGGTGATTTCTCTTCTGGCCCATTTTGAATTATCCAATTAGTTCTAGGCCCATAAAAAGGAAATCCATCTGAACTCGAAATAACTCACAAGTCCCGAAAACAAAATCTTTTTCTGCTTAGCAACCATCTTCTCTGGCCCAAAGAAAGTTGGGCCCATTTGGGATTTAGGGACCATTCCAGCCCATGTGCTTTACTCCAGGCCCAAACACATTCCGGCCCAAGGGCTCATTCTAGACTAGGTAGACTTCTTATCCGGGCCCTAGCCCCAAACCCTAGGTCTAGGTGTCACCTCGCAGGCCCAATCAAAGCCATCTGTTTAGATTTCAGTCCAAATTCCAGTTCACAGTCTGAAAGATACTCCAGCTCAAACACCTCACTTTCTGGGTATCCTGGCCCACTTGCTTTCAGCCTAAGTCTGTTTCGATCTATCTTGTGAAGCGTCATGTTTCAGCCCACTTCCTTTTGTTAGCTAATAATGGACACCTTGGACACAGGTAGACTCAGGTCCTAAGTGCGGTCCAATCGACATGGAAGCCCAGCTCGCAATTTTGGAACAAAAGCACATGGCCACCATTGAAGCCATGGAACAGAGGCATAGTGCTGCCATGGACGCCGTGGAATCTAACTACGTTGCTGTTATCAAAGAGTTGAAAGAAAAGGCTCTTTCCCTCGAGTCCGAACGTCAAGCTCGGGATGAGTTAGTGGACAGGCTTCTCAACACCCTTTATGACTGCATTGAAGTTGGCTCTGTTAGGGTCCGAGGATCGAAGGGGAATGTCAAAGAAATTGCTACGGAACTCAGGAAAGTGATTAGGCAACCGGGAGCAGCAACTTGCATCCAAAGCTGCACTCGCAAGAGAACCAGGCGACATGAGGAAGTCAGTGATCAACAGTCAAGAGGACCTGGTTGGAGCATTGGGACAGTAGAACCACCCCGACGGAATTCTCAACAGAGAGAGTTTACAGACATCGGTCGAACACCAAGACAAGCACTTGAAGAGCTTCGAGGAAGATATCCGATGCAACCGCTCACCCTAAGGCCAGGAACTACTCATTTGGGGAAGGATCTTAATCAATTTTGTCACTTCCACCAGCTGCCCGGTCACGACACTGACCACTGCAGGGCCCTACAACACAGAATCCAGGATCTAATTGACCAAGGGCTCCAATTCTAAGAACATGGTGGAGAGCGCAGAGCACGCGTGCCCAAGCATCATCAAAAATGTTGCATTTCTTTTCTTGATTAGTTGTCTTTCAACTTTTGTAGTAGTTAGTTCCCTTGACCATTTTCGGTAGTTTTCCTGAGTTTGTAATTTCCAGCATTATTCTTCTTGTTGAATAAAACATAGTTCCATTTTCATAATCTTTGTGCAAAGCATTATTCATTAATTCGAAAAAACTAAAAAAAGAGCACTCACGTTTTTCAAGGGTCACGAAGTAATCCTTTTCTGACTATGCAATGGAATACAAAGACTTACATTTTGTTTCTGAAAATCTGAACATGCCTAACCAAACACTGCAACTCACAACCCACAAAGAGGTTCAAGGTCCACATCTATTGAATTGTTGTCGCAAACCCCAAAATCAATACTAGGGGCAATCTAAGTTTAAGTTCGTCATCTTTTATCTTTTGTTTAAATGTGCGAACGAGTTTCGGAGTGAAAATCTCGCGAGAATGTCTTGAGTGGAAAAACCATGAGCGAACGAGCGTGTCACTTTTACGCGACTCCGGTGAGACCACATTCAAAGGTGAGGTAAACGGCGTAACTCCGACCGAAGGAGATAATTTGTAGATTTACACTTAGACCTGCGAAAAGTAACAAAGAAAGGATACACAACTATTAGGGGTGACGAAGCACCTAGGTACAGCACCACACATCCAAAAGCTTGTGAACCCTGACATCACACCCTAGGCACCCCCGCTGAGCTTTTGATATATGACCTCTTTTACAACACTACAAACTCCACAGAATAAGCCAGCCAATGGTGAATACCCGACCCGGTGACCAAAGGATGCAAGGAGCCCGACTTCCGAACAGCAACTTCACAAGTCCAAAGAAGCAGAACTGCTACCAGCATGACGGAGTGATCCGCAAATGGCCCCAAAGTGGCACAGGATTCAAATGCGCTAACATCAAAAACAGCTCTCAAAGTTCAAAACCGGGAAACACAAGAACCCCGGAGGAAAAGAGATTCAAAGAAAGGCAAACCTGGAAAGCCTCGAAGTAATCCAAAATCAGTAGAAAGAGAGAAGGCGCAAGGAACAACCCAAAAGTTCTAAGTTCCAAGCTCATAAGCGAAGTCATCACGAAGTAGCCAAACGACTTCAAGGCAAAGAAGACAAGTCCGAGAGAAGGTGGAAGTTGCAGCTTTGGTCACCCTTATAGCTCCACATACCTGAAATATCCCTCCATGGTCCCGTTGTCTTTCATCACACCCCATGGCCATGTTATAAGCTTTAAAGACTTCCGACTTGATAGTTGTGTATCTAATCACGTGAAAGTAACAGATCGAATGCGTAAATTCATCAAATATCGAATTCAATGGTCTAGAAGTTGTGACCGTAGGGGAGGAACGAGTGCAAACACCAAACACGCCGAGTGTAGGTTAGGAAACACCACGTGAAAACATAAGCCTTGACCCTGTGAGGACGAGACTCGTTCGCACGTTTAATAAAAGAAAATACTGGGGGCAATCGATCGTTCCGATCAATTGCCATGAACTCTAGCTCAGATTGTCCTAAGGAAAATACTGGGGGCAATTGTTGGTTCCAACAATTGCCATGACAACACCAATTGAAACCTAAAGCTTGAGCACCACCATCCCACCACAGGCATAAGCCCTTACCACCACACCTCCACTACACAGGCCCACATAAGCCCTTACCTCCACACCTCCACTACACGGCACACATAAGCCCCTACCACCACACACACACACTCTCAAGCCCGTCATTAGCCTTACCTCCACAAAAACATCAAACCCGTCATAACCCTGACCACCATCCAAAATCACAACGCAGTCCCAGGTCTATCACAAGCACCACAACAAACACCACACACTTCCACCAACGGCATGTTCATTTTCTAAGAAACAAATTGCAGATTTGAAATTTTTAGTCAGGAAATGATTATTTCACTTTCCTTTTTCAGCAGAGTTTTTCTTAAGCATTGCCATGTTTAGCACATTTTTCAATAGTTCCTTGTTTTGGGCTAGCTTCCAACAAACACTTTAGTTGCATTTTACAACTTTTGCACAACACCTCAACGTTGCCACCTTTTCCAACAGTTTCCTGTTTTGAACGAGTATTTCATGTTTGATTGCATACATCTTATCATCATTGCCATGTTTGGCACTCCAATAATCAGTTTTCATCATTTGCACGAGACCATTATCTTCCTAACTCATTTTAGTTCGAGACCTAAAATCGGCGCAAGGCCCTGCAGATTCCTCTTTCAGTACGAGACCTAGCATGTTCATTCAGTACGAGACCTAGAATCAGTGTGAGAGCCATCTTTTCTTCATCCATTCAGTACGAGACTTCAGTGCGAGACCACCATCTATCAGTGCGAGACCCAGCATCTTCAACCAGTACGAGACCTAGTATCATCTTCCGTGCGAGACCCATCATCTTCTTCAGTGCGAGACCCAGCATCTTCAACCAGTACGAGACCTAGTATCATCCGTGCGAGACCGGTGCGAGACCTAGTATCATCTTCAGTGCGAGGTAGAGCGTGATCTAAGTTGGCGGGGCAGAGGCAATAAGTCCCCATCTTCATGTCAACTTCTTGGGAGAAGCAACTAGGGGCAGTGGCAATAAGTCCCCTTGGTAATCTAGAAGTTATCCCAGCACCCCAGTTGGTGGGCAGAGGCAATAAGTCCCCATAGTATACCAACCAGGAGCATTGGAACGGGTTTCGGTCCCCAGAAGCATCCGAGCATCATCAGCATCAACATCATCATCAGCATCGTTAGCATATCATCATCATATCATCTTTCTTCTGCATGACATCTACATTTGCATTACAGGTTCCCGACCCCTTAGAATGTTCGGCATACTTCATTTCATTTTAGGTAGTCAACGCCTTAGAATAGCTTGACATCATCTCATTCGTTATAGGTAGTCAACGCCTTAGAATAGCTTGACATCATCTCATTCGTTATAGGTGGTCAACGCCTTAGAATAGCTTGACATCATCTCATTCATTATAGGTAGTCGGCGCCTTAGAATAGTCTGACATTATTTCATTTTTTACCTTTAGGTGGCCGACGCTTTAGAATCGCTCGACATCCTTCCACTTTACTCATAGGTAGTCAGCGCCTTAGAACAGCTCGACACAACTTGTTGGTTTTCAATTGCACGAGGGGTCTTTTAAGATCCAAATTTTGGGGTAACTCAAGCATCAACTAGCCTTTTCATTTCCATTACAAAGTCTAGTTGACGGGGGGCAATCTGTTATACCCAAAATTTCAACCCCCCGGAGGTGAGTCTCTTCTAATAGGCTAGTAGTGAGGGTTCCCAGATCGATCGGCACATTTCAGAGTGCTAGGGACAGCTTAGTCATCTCCAGGGCCATTTTCGTAATTTTTCAGGCTCCTAAGCCCCCTACAGGCTTTCTCTCTCCTCCAAATAAGGGTCAAATCAATTCAAAATGCTTTGAAATTTTTACCCAAGATAGAGGATGACATTTTAAGCATAATGGCGTTGGAATTTTGATTTTTCGAATTTCCAATAATTTTCTAGCAATTTCTGATTGAATCTGACGAGAAATTGAATTTAAAAATATTCTAATATCCAAAAAATTCGACTCCACTTTAGAAAAATCAGAAATATCATCCTTTACCCATGTGTGAAATTTCATAATCAAATTCCTTTTGGAAGCCCTTGAGCTAAAACGTCGGTAAATCTCGGTTTTTACCGGATTTTTCTATCTTTAAAGAGGTCTATATAAGGAACCTTATCCCATGATCAAAGAAGAACTTCAAGAACCCTAAGCAACCAGAAAACCTAGCCGTCTCATTCCCCTCACGTTTTTACACATCCAAGCACCAAAATCACATCAAAAATCTCTCGAAATCACCACCTGAACACACTTTTCAACTCCTAACACATCAACAATCATCAAACATCAACCAAACCACCTCCAAAACGTGAAGAACATCATCAACAATCAACAACCAGAAGCTTGGGTCGAAATCCTCTCGGGTCTGCCATCAACGGAGCACTCGACGAATCCGGGTGAAGAAACGTTGTGAATCCGAAGGTAAAACAGGTAGAAACTCCACTTCCCTGATTCACCACGGTATTATCTGTCTCGCCTCAAAATTGGGCTCAAACTAACCTTCGTACGCTTCTGTATTGCTGTTTATTTAAGCCTCTGTCAGATAACTTGTTTGCTAAGTTTTCGTGCTTAATTCGAATTCAAATTGAAAACTTTCAATCACTAACGTCTTGTACATCTTTCAGGCTACACACCCATAAAATTTGAGCCGAAAACACCTTCGGGAACAGCCTCAAAGCCGCCGTCCGAGGGCTGTCCGCACCCACGGACGTCGTGTCCGGGGTCCCGGACTCCCTGTCCGTAAGCTCGGACACCACGGACGGCGGCGGGATTTTAAAAATTCAAAATTTAGGTTTTCTAATAATGTCCGGGCCACGGACATCCTGTCCGTGGCCCCGGACTTTGCAAATTTTTGTTTTCTTTTAATTTCGACTTTTCTGTATGTTTAGGTTAACTGGGGTCCGTGGTCTCGGACGTTTGGTCCGTGGCTACGGACGTAAGCAACAATTTGACCTAATTCTGCCTCCGAAACCCTAGTTTAGGTAGCTTTTTATTTCACTTTAATTCTCTGTCAAAAAATGCTAAAAACAAAAAAAAACAGAAGCTCGCGCACTCAGGTTAAAAACGACTCGTAATAAGCCGTAAATAAACTAAGTAGAGGAAAAACGACCTAGGAAGGGTAATGAAAGTAATTGAACCCTAATTAAGTCGAATATCAAGCCCCGAACCCGAACTCTCCTTTCCTAATTGATCTAGGTAAAAATTAGGTGGCGACTCATGATAGGTTCCAGTGAGCTTAGCTAGGTTTTAATAATTATTGTTTTATGACATAGTTATTAATTAGGTTATAAGTGGACCTAAAACCCGACTAGATCCCAATCAATTTAATCAACATAGGATAGGGTTTAAAATCGAGGCTCACAGTACCTCCACTTCCATATTGTATTTGCTTCCTTTGATTATTCCCTTGTCCACCCGTGTTACCTCTTGGACCATTATAATTATTCCTCTGTCCATTTTGATTATTCAGCTGTACTCCACCTTGATTGCCAAGGTTGTTCTGGTTGCTGAAATTCCCAGTTGTAGCGGGTCTGGCTACTTGATCAGTACCTCCTTCCATTCTTCTTACCCTACACTCATAGGCCCTATGGCCTAGCTTCCCACAGTTAAAACACTTTACCAACCTTCCTTCACAATCTTCACCTGGATGATTCCTTCCACAAATCTTGTAATAAAAGTATCTAGTTCCTTTATCATTGAATCGTCGTCCCGGGCAATTGGGTCTGGCTCCCCCACTTGGTCTAGCTTCTACGTTAGTCCTCTTATCAAAACTTTCAGCCTTACATGACTCCATTCTCCTTTTCTGCCCTGTTTGTACTTCCTTCCTCCTCTGTTGTACCCTATAAAGATTAACAGCTTTATCGTATGCTTCTTGTAAAGTACTTATAGGTATTATACTCAGAGCTTCTTGTAAATCCCAATTTAACCCCTCCAGGAAACGTTGAACCTTAGCAGTCTCATCAGGTATCACATGCGGAGAAAATCTAGCAAGCTCCACAAACTTAGCATGATAAGTTTTAACATCATCTGTTCGTTGCCTCAATCCAGTAAATTCTTGATATTTCTGCAACCTTATATGCTCCAGATAAAATCTTTTCCTCATCGCATCTTTCAACATATTCCATCCAAAACCCAGATTTCCTTTGAGTCTCTCCTCCTCCGCAGTCCACCACAGATTAGCCTCTCCTTTAAAATAAAATACAGCCCCACTTACCTTCTTTTATTCGGGGCAATCAACAATATCAAATATTTTGTCAAACTCTCTGATCCACTCCTCCAGAATCACTGGATCCTCTTCTCCCGAATAAGTACTTGGTTTCATAGTGATAAGCCGCAGACTTATCATATTTTATGTGCTAGATTTAGTATTATAATTATCTAAATAAGGTTAAATATATGTTATTTATGTTATATTATGTGTTAAAGTATATTATTTGTACAGAATTATGTTTTTGTGAGTTTTCTGTGCAAGGAATGATTTTCTATGCAAAAGTTCAAGTGATGCCGGACTCAATGCCGGATTAATCATGCACGGTATGAGCATAGATCGGAAAAGGAGCTTTGCCGGATACAATGCCGGGTAGATCCCATCCGGTATAAGTGAAGAGTCGCCATGGTTGACCAGACGATGGCAGTTATTGACCGTTGGAGATTTAGCTAGTGCCGGGTGTGATGCCGGGTATCTTCTACCCGACATATACATTGTTTCACGCAAATTTGGCGGTTTCGACCGTTAACAGTTGGGCACATTTCCCACGTGTGCCGACTACTGGTGATCCGGCACGACGCCCGGCAAACGATATTTTGAAGCCTTATAAATAGGCCGAGAGTCTACATTATTTTACACACTTCAACATACCAAATCCACGCCATTCACACTTCATTTCCGCCACATTCCATCTGTTGGTGTCCAAGGAACGTCTGCAAATCCATCCACGCAAGAGAAGAAGAAGACCTTGACGGGTTAAGGCTATTAACATCCCCTTCTCCCCCTTTGTATTCTCTTCTTGTAGTTGTGTGGATGGGGATGCAGAATCCTTGTTCAGTTTTTGGTTAGGGAAGATTTCCTTGTAAAACTCTTATGACCATTTATGGAATTTTCAAGTTTCTTAACTCGAGTTCTAGTCTTCATGCAAAGTAGAATGAAGTAGCTATTTATTCTCTTATCTCTAAGTCGTATTTAATGTTCACAAGACAAGAATAGGATAGATTAGGATTTTGGTAATCTTTAAGTTTGTTGTTCCGAAAGAGGGGCATCAAGACCTAAGGTTTAGGGTTAATCTCTTATTTCCCATTATTCTGTTTGTATTCGCGGCATTAGCTATGCACGATGCAAGTATGAATATTGAGTTCCTTTTGTCAGAACCGAATCTGGAAGTGTTATTTACAAAATGTACGATGCCGGATGTAGTGCCGGGTGGAAGTTGTCCGGCTCATTCAAGGCCATGAATCTACAGGGTAGCGGAGGTCCGGCATGTCACCCGGCATATGCATTTTGCGAGACTAAATCCTCTTTGAGACTTGCCACCCTTGATTATTGGTCTTACGTTTCCCTTACATTGATAATCTTCCAAAATCAAAGTTAGTTTATTTAGTTATTTAGTTTAGGATCACATTTACTTTTCCCCCATTTTTATTATAGAATAGGCTTTTGCCCGGATTAGGACTAGTTTTCTACAAGTCCCTTGGGTATGATACTCTCGGTCGTAATATATTTACACTATACTCCGACGGGTTTTTATTTGCTACCCGTAGTAGAGTTGTAGGTTTTGTTATTTATTTTATTCTTTGTATATATAGTTTTATCCCTAGAAATTCTCTGTTAAGCACATAGCTGCTATCCTTCGGGAGAAATCGTTAGCTATTTCAGCTCTAGCCTCATGTTGCTCCAAGATTCTTCCCATGCTCATTGTCAACTCCCTCAGTTCATCCATCTGTCCTCTCCCTTCTCCATTACTCTGCCCTCTCCCCTCTCCATTATTCTACACACAGATATGTTAGTTGCAATATAATCAATCAAGCACACAACACAAATATCACAACAAATCATATTTTCAGAACCACATGGTTCTGCCTAGACTCCTAAACCGAAGCCTGGGTCACCCTGCTTCCTAAACAAACCTGACTTTTCCCCTCCAGCGAACCTATAGCTCTGATACCACTCTGTAACGCCCCGGTTTACCACCACCGTATACTTAACCATTTTTTAAGACGTGCTATAAATGAAATAACATCATTAGCTTGTATTATACATGTGTCAGTTTTTTTTTTACATAAGGTCCCCTAATACTATCCCCGGGGGTTACCGTCACACTTACTATAGACTAGTAAGTGTAAGGCTACTTACCACCACCACCCCTACGTTAGCTATCTTACAATGCTGTTCTACTACCAAAAGAGTGACATAACCAACCCGTCACTTTACACCTTAGTACCAAAAGACCCCTTTCCAGCCAACCACTAAGTTAGCTCTGTAACACCCCAACCGCTAATCCTATGCTTACCGTCCAATCATCCCATAATCCAGAGTTACTCGCAGCGGAAATACTACTTACTACGGCGGGTGATACAATGCCGCTAACCGCCCATACGACTAGCTAGGCTCATTCTACTTACAGTCACGGTCTGATGAACATAATATACCGAGCTACTATATTACTTACCAAATACAAAAGATAACAATCTTACATTCCTGGGTCACCGAGTATTTAAAGTGTATACTTACATCCCTTTCCAATCTTTCCAAAAGAATGAGTACCTACCAACTACTCATCTATACCAATTAAAATCCCTTCACAGTATCCCAAAAAGGTGTACCCCATGGTACACTGGCTAATCAAAACTACAGCCATGTACTACTTAGTACACCAATCATCATTCAATGTTTACAATCCAAAGGTAATCAAAGACCTAGCTCCATCTCTTCATGGCCTTCATCCTTCTCTTGTACCTGCGTGTAGTAAAACGGTGCCCCTAGGGGCTCAGCAAAAGCTGCGCATAAACTCCGCATATACCGCGTGCTAGCTAGGGCACGCCGACTATTTGACGTCCACTAAACATGCGATTCATTAATTTCATACATACATGCTTTTCATACAACATACATGCATTTACATACATTATACGATTCAAGGCGTCAATACAATAGTGCATACAATACTTACCTTCACGATGTTAGCCAAGTTACGCATCCGGGTTAATCAGAATACTTTTACTCTTTTACTCATTTCACTTTACTTGCTCTTACTTACTTTCATTTACTTTACTTACTCATTCTTACTTACTTACTTATACTCCAGTTAAGTCGTCGGGACCTCCGACCCTGAGGACTACTCCGTCCCACCTCCGGGATTTACTTGACTCACCAATCTGGGATGCTACCCACTTAAGGGATTTGGGCCGCGGACCAGTTTAAGAGTCAGGAATCGGATCCAACCTCTTGTGTCTCCTCATCCTCACGCGTGGCCGAAACTATATCGGACTTCTACTCATTCCAATTTAATTACCAATTTAAGTTAGATTGGTTAGCTTGTTAGGAATAAGTTAGAAGCCCAAACACATTCACAATCGGGCATAGTACAATACAACATACATACATTCATTCATATTCATCCATACATTTCATGAATTATACAAACTGAGATTTAAGAAAATATTCACAACATACAGCACTACATATCCACAAGTATGCATAGTAACTCCGATTCGTGCATTTATCTTATTTGGTGATCAATTAGCACACAACACACAAATCAGAGTAACCAAGATAGCATACGGGGCATGAGGAATTCATACCGTTCACCGTTGTACGTGTTTCCGAATGTCCTCCGGTGTCACAAATCAAATCCTATGATATACATACAATCAAATGATTAATCTAACTATTATTAACTTAATTCGATTACGCATATGTTTCCTAACTCATACTTACTAAGTTTTTACCTCCTTTACACTTATATTTCATTTTACTTACTTTTCATTACTTGTCCATGGTTTACATACATATATATATACATATGTATAGGTGGGTATACATATATATATATATATACTAGTTATAAGCTTACAGTTTTTTTTTGTAAGTAATGGGCCGTCCAACCCACCGTCCGACCCAAGCCCTGGGTCGGACCATTCCAGTAGATTCCCGTTCACTGAAATTCTCCCCGTCCGACCCAGCACTATTTCCGTCTGACCCATACCCTCTAGGTCGGACCGTTCCAGAAGGTTTCGGTCCCGTATCCAAACTCCGTCCGACCCACTGTCCGACCCATACTCTGGGTCGGACGAAGTCAGAAACTTCCACCACTATTTTTTTTTGCCTCTCCGACCCACGTCCGATCCACGGTCCTGGATCGGACCATTCCAGAATGATTGATTTTTGTTTCCTAAGCCCCATCCGACCCACGTCCGACTCACCGTCTGGGTCGGACGAAGTCAGAACATTGCTACAGATTTTATTTTTCTTTCCCAATTTCACCCATTGCTTCCCCAATCTTCCTACATACATCCTAACATGTTTTAGTACCATTTAAACACTCTAAATCATGCTAATTCATTTCCCAATTCATTACACAATTCTATACTAATTTATACACACAATTCCCTAAGTTTCTATTCCACACTCACCTTGTTTCCTCCCTTAATGCATTTTGCTACAGATTTTGATACTAACACTCCCCTTCTACAACTCCCTCTTCTAATGTCATTTCTAACCCCTATAATACATTATAACTACATTAACTATCTCTCCTAATATACCCTCTATCTTTCTCTAACAAAATCTGTTACAAACCACCTTATTCACCTAGCTTCTAGTTCACTAAGTGTTCTTGTCCTAGGTAAATTTTGCCATAACATCCCCTATAATTTTACACTCTCACCACATTGTTTTACTCACATTATCATTTATCTCTCCTGTTTATACACAATAACCAAATACAAGATCCCATACACAAATACTAATACTAAAACACTCATAAAAATTCCTGCACTCAACATCCCAATCCCAACTAAGTTTCAATACATTTTACATGTCTTTTAAAGGTTTAAAAACATTTGTTTCCTCCTACACATTACACTACTACACAATGCCATTTTACAATACCCATTTTAACTTCTAAAAATCTGTTACATTATACATATATACAAGGCTACACAAATGAGTTTAATTACCTTGTTTTCTCCTTCTAGTTTCTTTTCCTCCTTCCTTGCTTCTTCCTTCTTTCTCTCTCTCTACCGGTTATAATCTCTCAACAATCTAACATTACCACCCATCCATAAATACACCATTCAATACAAAATCTAACCCTAACCATTATTTAAAGGTTAATGCACATTTTAGGGTTTAGGGATTTCCTTACCTTAAAAGGGTGTAAGTGCTGTTTGGAATGGTTCAAGAACAAACTTTCAACCCCTTCAAGAATGCCAAAATCGGCTATAGAACAAGAGAACCAAACAAGAGTTTAGCTAGATTTTCGTTTTGCCTTTGAGGCTAGAAAAAGATGGTGTTTTTAAGGATATTTTTACCTCAATAGAACAAAGAGAGGAAGGTGGTGCTAAAGGTGGTCTTGAAGCTCCAAATGCTCCATACCCATGGAGATGAAAGTTGTTATTTTTTAATTTTGGAAAGATAGAAATGCTCTACTTGGTGAAAGGAAGGCAACGGTGTAATTTTTACAATTTTTGGAGGAGGTTCAAGCACTTAACAAGATGAGAGAAGATGGAGTTTGTGAGTGGGTCTCCAAAACTCCATAGAAATCGCATGGGAAGAAGAAAGAAAGAAAAGAGAGAGTGTGGGGGTGGGTTGTACGTGAGTGAAGATAGAATAGAGAGGAGAGAGAGTGTGGGGTTGTTTTATTATTTTGTTGTTTTGTAAATAAGGGAGTGAGTGTGTGAGAGAGTGTGAGAGGGGGAGTCCCCATCGGACACACACAGCACACACATATCATTTTTACTTTTTATTTTCAAAGTGGACACATAAGTTTTGGTTATTTATGTTTCTACCCCAAAACTTCCCGTTTTTTATAGTTTTTACTAATTTCTCGTTTTATTGATTTTATTGGTTTTAAAGTTTCACTAATATTTATTAATGACTATTTAGTTGACCAAAATTGTTACGAGTCTATTTGACCCGCTTAAAGTCACGTTTTCCCGGTTACCTCGAAAAACACGCTTTAATGTTCGTTAGTATTTTTAATCCATTTTAAGGATCCGTTTTCTTCGGGATTTGCTCCCTCATGATTATTTATACCTAATTAAGCTTCTAAATTACTTATTAGCCTAATTAATCACTATTTTTAATTACGGGGTATTTCAAGCTCCTACTCCTATTTTACACCAAAATTGAAGGGGTATCAAAAGGGTATTACGTCGCTAGCATCTTAGCATGGGACTACTTCCATGTACTCATAAACAGTAGAAACATCATGAGTGATAGACTGACTGCTGCCATTCTCCGGGTGCCTAAAACCCTGTATCTTCTTGTTCCACTCCTCAAATACTATCTCGGTGACCCCAGGCTGAATACTTCTACGATAGGTGACAAACATGAAAATATAGAAAGTATCAGTGGACTCGTCCTCAGTGCAAAGAAGGTGACCATCCCAATTACCCTGAATTCACAGAATTCATATATACAGGAAAACACAAACAAATAAAATCAGTAAAAACTGAGTAACACTACCACACCCCGTAAAAACTTATTTTCTCTTTAAAAACCTTTGTTTTCAGTAAATATTAACAATTATAACAAATCGAGAAAGATCACACACCATTTACATGTACCAAGAATTATCAACAGATAATTAATATCATATACAAGATATTTCCAAATGAAGTCCACCACCACCACCAACCACCCTATGTCCTTAAGTGTGCACACCCCACTATTGAAAACTTCTGCCCAATAGGAGTAGACCATAGTGGCAGCTCCAATTCATTAGTAGGAGCTTATATTGTTGTCGCAACATCGGCTTGGCCTTAAAGGCTCTCACGAGAGGCATAGCCTTAGGATAACCATGATACCAACATCACACAATACTTTCCACAACCACCACAAGAGGTTATCCTTAAACACATTTACAAACCATGAGTAAGAGATCATAAACCAGCTTAAGCACAAGCAACACAAGTAGTAATTCACACATCAAGCTCACCCACTTGTAAAACCACCTTAGAAAGCTTGAAAACTCATTTTTGACCAAAATCACTATTTACCAACTTAAATAACTTCCCAAAGGAGTATCGGCCTAACATATTAACCATGCTCCTAGCTCCACAACACAAGTATCTCCACAAAATTTTCGATCAAGATCAATTCGGAAACCCATTTAACCATTAAGAAAGGCTTAAAGAACATTTTCTCATTTTTAGCTTCCTTACCATGTCTAACCGACTTAAATATCTTCATTCGACTTTATTTTTCAACCATAACCATATATTCACAATTAACGACTACCCTCAAAATTTCAGCTCAAACCCATGTCGGAAACACATCTAAACAATTCCTAAAGCTTAAAGCTCATTTTTCTCCATTTTCAAAGTTCCTTAGAGTTTTCCTACTTCCCAACCTTATTTCGACTTGATTTTCTAGGATGTTCACTAACTATTCTTCCCTATTTTACTGTAAAATAAGCTTTAAAGGTGAAAGTGATGTGCATAGATGTTACCTGTCCTCTCCTAGCCATTTTGGTGTTCTTCTACCTTGATTATAGGTTTCTTGAACACAAAATCCCCACCAACCAAGTCGCCCACCTTGGAGTTTGGCCTCCACTCCTTATACTTGCCTTTTTCCTTGATTTTAGCTTAATTAACACCTTAAACTTGTGTTTCTAATGAAGGAGTGTTGTTGCCTAAGCTCCAATGGTGTTTTCTAGCTTAGGAGATGAAATACCCCAAACCTAAGTATGCTAAGTAAACATCAGAATATTACGTAGTAAGGCTAGAATATGCCTTAGAAAGATTGGTAGACAATTTATACCAAGGAAAACACAAGAAAGTGCCTTAAGGGCAATTTGGGCAAAAACGTGCTCTAAGCTTGGAGTGACTTTAATTAGCACCCAAATACCATTATAATACTTTAGTAATATGCTAATGGACATTTTAAATCAATTAGCAAAGAAAACCAAGCTCAAAAACAAGCTTAAACACAAAATGTGCTTCAAGACTCCTTAAAGCACCTTTTTGAGAAATTGTCTTAGAAATGGGTTTTGAGTGGCTAAATGCCTATGATTACATCTTAATCAACATGTGTACTAATTAGTATCACATTAGGAAGCCTAAATCAATGGGAAATCAAAAATTTCACGAATATGTGCACTAATTTGTGAATAGTGCCAAATAGTGACTAGTTTAAGTTTTAATCAATATAAGTCAATTAGTTGGTCAACCAAGACCATAAATATCTTGGTTATAATGAGGGGGCCGGTTTTCTAAGGATGAGTCACCATAGACTTCATCAAATAAGGAAGAAAAGATGAGATAAGTAAAAGGAGTACTATTTGCTTTATTAAAGTAAAATACCTTATATTAACCTACCTCTCTCCTCTCTTCTTCATTTCTCTTCTTCTTCCTCGATTTTCTTCCTCTTCTCTCTGTTCTAAACCGTCTCCAAGAAGCACCCATGGCACCACCACCTTGCTTTGTCAACAACTTACTCATTTTAGCTCCAAATCAAAAACTAAGCACATATATCTCTTAGTTAGACCAAGACCTTGCTTACCGAACTTAGGAGAATATTGAGATTGAGATTGAGTTATGGGTTAAGGGTTGAGTGATAGAGTGAGAGGTGCGTTAGTTAGGACTTCCCGGTGTTTACCGGATATCCATAGTACCTAGACCCGCCCTCCACATCCCTTGCTTGAATTATGGGGAACAAATGCCAGAGAGAAGAAAGCCTTCTCTTACTCAGGAAAACCCGATCTGGTAGTTAGCTAACAGTAAGCAATCCGAGAAACATCTTGTTGAACAACAGTTTATGAGAACTTGAACGTTTTAATGGAGCGCATCAGTGAAACAGGCGCTGCCAATGGAATTCTATCAGTAAGAGAATGGAAATTACCGGCAACATGGGTCGACATGCTACGCAGTCGAGTTATACCGCAATATCAATGATAAGGAAAGCACTACAAGTGCAATGGATAAGGAAAGATACGCGACGTGAGTACCGGACGGTGGTCCGAATGAGCATAGTAGTGGGATAATATAAATCTTGAGGGATAAGATTACTGGAAAGTCCAGTTAAGAACGGGAACTCCAAACCCCATACAATGAAGAAGGTTGCAAACCTGGCCGACATAATGCAGGTAACAATAAGAACGCGTACAACTGTATACCGGGATAGGACTACGATGTAGTGCCTAAAGGAGGAACATTACTTAATAACCACGACAAATGTGTGGGAACGGGAGCGAGGATTAAGACACAAGAAAAATAATAAGGGGTTCCCTCAGAAAGAGGAACGCCCGGATAAGTAACAGTACGGTCAATCGAACAGGAAACTGCCGGATGGCTAGTTACCCAAAATAAAAGAACATCGAAGGAGTCCCGAGGACTACCAGTTACATGGAAATTAGAAGGAAGTATCACTACCAATGTACATTGTACCAATCGCCCATCCTGCATGGCGCACTCGCCATAGCAAGTGCTACCACGGTTAAGCTACATGGAAAGCCATCAAGGCAAGATAAGAGAACGCTACAGTTGTAACACATATTAATACCGGATTGTAAATCCATAAGAACAGAAGAATAAGACCTTGGAAAGGCCCGACGGCCTGACCATGATGAGATGAGGTGGTACACCAGTCAACGGGGAGCTGAACTTGGACAGAATACTAAACGATATAAATGTGAGCAACAGTACAACCTACTACAACAACAATAACCGACAGCACGATAAGAACGCTAAACCCGAATCTCATAGAGAAGAACATAAGAGATCGCTCAATAATGCGAGCAAAACACTACGTAAGCAACAATATACAAGAAATGTATAATAAGATACCATTGAGACCGTTGACGTAACGTCTTCCAAGAAGAGTGGGATAGAACTCCCAAGATGACCATTAAGAATACCAATAACAACAATCTTCGTTGAATATGCTAGTATACCCCGGAAACAAGAATAAAAGAAATGAACGTAAGCTATAACCTACTAAGGACTAAAGATATACAATCCCGACAGAGGGAAGCTCAGAGGACTACCCACACAGAGCGGGTATAGTCGAGCCAAATAACTGATGAATGACAACTAATACTGTTCGTCTAACTCATTAACACCCAAGTATGAATGATCATCAACGGGTGGCGTAGTCAACGGAAGTTGAATGAAGCGTTGAGATGGAAGCAAAAGATGACAGGATGATTTCCGACTTAGACACCGCAAGGCAGATGCCTAATACGAACTAATCTGTAATTGCTAAAAGACATAAGTCTAGTAAAATGACAGTATTGTCAAAGACACTAAGTGACCTCAGATCACCTGAATAAACTTCCATAGCACGAAGCAGGATGCAGCAACTACCATGGAATCCGATACTACATTTAGTATGTAACCTAACGGTGGATAGTGTTCAAAAGACCAGAAACTTATGAGAATACCCTACGGATGAGTAAGAGTACAAGTAATGAACTGAGACATTAAGCACTAAGAGCCTACGAGCCAAGGATGTTAACCACATCAGAGCCCGAGGCGCAGTAAGTTGTAAGAGAGCTTATTTAAGCCACGAAGGAACTACAATTCGTAGATATGAACGGTTAGTACATTGAGAATAATGAGATAGTACATTGGCAGGGGCGGAGAACGAACCATGCCTTTTAGGATGGGGATACCTCTCCTTGTTGTGAGGCCAAGAGTGGGAATAAACCCCTCAAATAGGGCTTTCACTTATTAGAGAAATAATACGTTTGTTGGAGAATGGAAATTGTAAACCTTGAGATTACCTTAGAACATACCAGATGCACTTGAGTAGAAGGAAGGCTGCAGAGACAGACCTCATATCCAACACCCATGATTTAAGAATCAGCAATCGTCAGAGGTAAACATTGTGAGTGCACATAATGACACGTCAAATGACCAATGCTCAGAAGAGCTTGTGATTCAGCGGATGACTTCTTCAGTAACCGGTTAAATTACTTGGTAAACAACATCATAAGGATGAAAGAATACGAGAGAAATTAGCCTACTTACGAATCTGAGATTGAAGCAGAACATCTTCATATTAAGAGTCAACCATTTTACAACACGGTACGGCAACCCCCAAACACCGGAATTAAAGGAACCCTAGCGTGTTTACACCAGGAAGGAATTGAATATAAGATAAGATGTTAGAATAAATGAGTAAGGAGTTGCACCATCAATGGGCAACAGAGTAAAGGCCAACTACCACGGTAGTAGTGGTCGTGAGTACAATATTTATAAGGGGATTAAGTAATGGTGCGCGGTAAAGCGACCGTTATGTATGAGCCGTCAAATATTGACGCTGAGGCAATTAGATTTATGTGTTAAGACCAGCATGAGTAAGGAAATAAGGTGGTAGACGAACTGTGCATTGATGTCAGTAGTCTGGACCTGATTTAGTAAGATTACACAGGAAGCACACTACCCATTCCTTAAGGAACTGGAAGTACATTCCTAGTAGAATAAATATGAGAAAGAAGATAAGAGGCTCTATGGAAAGAGACCTAAGCTACTAAGAAATTGAGTCAATACAGAATACAGAAAGGAGCTAGAGCATGCCATACCCAAGAACACATTAAATGGATTTCCCTTGATTAACTTCAAGAAGAACAATAAATGTTATTATGGGATGATGAAAGAGGAGATCGACAACAGAATACTTCATAATTAGCAATAGCTAAACGTGTGACGGACACTATGAGTTTACTAAAACGAGACGTGGGATGACTGCACCCCACAGGGGCTTGCAGGCCTGACACGCTCATTTATGAGTTAATTGGGTAAGTAGTAATGTACCAGTAAGGTACCCCATGCATGTAAACGAGTGGTGTAAGGAACAAGGGAAGTAGTCGACTCCGTACCACGGACAACGACGCAAGATCAGACGAGAGCAGCTACTACCACAAACAGTCGAAGAGAAAAATTTAGATTGAACCAACAACACAAAGGAATTAGAGAGCAAGTAATTAAGGACTATGAAGTGCGAAGAGCACGGATTGTTAAGTACAGACATTGGATATGTCTTAAGAAGTTAAGGATAAGACTGTAAAGCGCAATAAGCACTAAACAGTAGTTTCAGATTAAGGGTCATCCTCAGATGGAAAGAATGATTTAAACACTTAAGAGAACGCCAAGAATATGAACATTAGATCTCCAGGAAGAATGGATAGACGAGTTACAACTCATTAAGGCCGTGTATATAAAAGATAACACGTGTCCACTGAGAGACCAATATTCCTAAACTGTAAGGAAGCAGAGAGATATACAATACTATGAACGATTAGAAAGGAATTTAAGCCTAAGATTATCAGAGTCGCGCAGCTGAAGCTAGCAGACCACTACCTTTGAGATTAGACCAAACTAAGTTAAGAATATGGTACAAGTACCGTTAAGAATCCTTGATACAGAGACTAAGTCATTTCTGATCGGATTATAGTAAAATAGATGACATGGAAGCTAGAATGCTTGGTGAGAATTAGACATCTTGAACTTATGTTCAAGATGATATAATGTTTGATTAGTGGGCGTAATCCAATTTAAGGGGGTAGAGCGAAAACCGTTTAGCGTATGTTTGTGTACTGAGTACATAAACTACTGTGTGCATAGCACAAAATAATTTGAGAATATGTTTTACATAAACATTTTGAGATAAAATCATGGTTATTGCACACAGAAGATGTGAATACCATACATATTAAATACCTTTCTTGTTAACTCCGGTGTAAGTACAAGTTAAGAGAATTAAGGAAGAGGATTAAGGAGATTTAAGGAATAAGGAATATATGAGGTATGAGTCGATATGAAACTACATGTGAGATAAGAATAAGATAACACTATGAGATATTATTTGATATGAGTATGAGGAAGGAAACTGTAATTCTATGAGGTATAAGATGGTGAGAGTTGGTATGAGACTGTAATAGAACTTAGTAGGAATTTAAGCCCTAAGGTGAGTACTAAGAGATGAATCGGGAATGTTTGATGGAATGAGTCCACACTTTGGAGATGTATTGATTACGATTAGAAAGACTAAAAAGATAGAAAATTGGACATGAGTGAATTATTTGGATGTTTGAAAATGACGTGGGAGGTGGAATTTGATTTTCTAGGGATCAAGGGAAACCGAACACAAATTAGGGTGGAATGATAGTTCTACACTGATGCTGATCACATCAGGGTTGGATGATTCCTGAAACTCCCTACCAGTGGTCACAATTAAATCACGCTAAGGATAGAGGCATTAGGATAAAATGAAATTGGAGTTGATTGTATTTTTAATTAGAGGAATTATTCCTCACATGACCTTGTAAAAAGGATTACCTTTTTACTGAGTCTCGCCCATGAATTCGAGGACGCACGAGCCTTTGTCTTCGGACTGGTGACATGGGGAGAGCAGAGTGTTTTGTATTCTGGCCCATGGTGACGAGGACGAATGAGCCATTGTCTACGGACCGGTGACATGGGAGAATACGTTGGAAACTATGTGAATGTTTTAATCATCAAAAGGAACAAAGAGAATTTTGAGTGCTATACATGCTTAAGCATGTTGTGTGATATTTAAGTATAAGCTAATGGTGGATCTAATGATTCAATGAGTTTAAGTATACATAAGTATAATCTATGTGATCTATGGAATGAGGTAAGACGTGTATTCTAATAAGATAAGATGTATGGGAACTTTAGGGACAAAGTTCTTTTAAGGGGGGTAGATTGAAATACCCCAAACCTAAGTATGCTAAGTAAACATCAAATTATGATGTAGTAAGGCTAGAATATGCCTTAGAAAGATTGGTAGACAATTTAAACCAAGGAAAACACAAGAAAGTGCCTTAAGGGCAATTTGGGCAAAAACGTGCTCTAAGCTTGGAGTGACTTTAATTAGCACCCAAATACCATTATAAGACTTTAGTAATATGCTAATGGACATTTTAAATCAATTAGCAAAGAAAACCAAGCTCAAAAACAAGCTTAAACACAAAATGTGCTTTAAGACTCCTTAAAGCACCTTTTTGAGAAATTGTCTTAGAAATGGGTTTTGAGTGGCTAAATGCCTATTATTACATCTTAATAAACATGTGTACTAATTAGTATCACATTAGGAAGCCTAAATCAATGGGAAATCAAAAATTTCACGAATATGTGCACTAATTTGTGAATAGTGCCAAATAGTGACTAGTTTAAGTTTTAATCAATATAAGTCAATTAGTTGGTCAACCAAGACCATAAATATCTTGGTTATAATGAGGGGGCCGGTTTTCTAAGGATGAGTCACCATAGACTTCATCAAATAAGGAAGAAAAGATGAGATAAGTAAAAGGAGTACTATTTGCTTTATTAAAGTAAAATACCTTATATTAATCTACCTCTCTCCTCTCTTCTTCATTTCTCTTCTTCTTCCACGATTTTCTTCCTCTTCTCTCTGTTCTAAACCGTCTCCAAGCAGCACCCATGGCACCACCACCTTGCTTTGCCAACAACTTACTCATTTTAGCTCCAAATCAAAAACTAAGCACATATATCTCTTAGTTAGACCAAGACCTTGCTTCCTATCTTTTCAAAATCTGAAAAGCCTCATTTTGGAGCCATGGGAAATCACCATTGGAGGAGGAAAAGCTAGCTTGAGGTGTTCATTATCTTCTCCATTCATTCTAGGTAAAGAAAATGAAAGAAAAATCAACTTTCCATCCTTTTTCTTAGATGGCCGAAAATCATCACTCATGGAGCCTTGTTTTATCCATTGTTCTAGCTTGATTCTATTCTCCAAGGGCTAGAGGAGGTCGTACTTAATTCATTCCAAGCTTGTTTTGAGAATCCAAGGTAAAACATTCAATTTAATACCTTAGAACACATTTTTAACCTAGGGTTTACTCCTTAAGGTTAGTGTATTGTTTAGTACTCATGTGAGTCATTGACCATTGGTTAGAACATTGGCAAAGGAAGTTTAAGTGGCGGCCGATATTCATTCAAGAAGAAGCCTAAGGACGAAGTTGAGAGAAACTTGAGAAAAACAAGGTAAAATGCTTACCTAATGGCGGTTTAAGTTTTAAGGGATGAGTTTAGGTGGGTACCAATGTGGCTTAGAGCTTACATTATGCAATGGGTTATATAACCTAGGAAAAACAATTTGAACAAGCTTATGAACTTGTGACTAAGGAGCCAATGAGAATGAGTTAGTAATATAAGTTTAAGATGTGTTTTAAGAGCATTATAACTACTATGAAATTGATGGGTGTATTTGCAGGTTGAAAGCTTTTATATGTGGGAAATTCAGTGTTTAAGCTTAAGTTATTTAAGGGCCTAAGAGCCATGCCATTTAAGAGCCTTAGTGCTATGCAATTTAAGATTATTTCAATATATTGAGTTGTTGTGAATGAGTTGGTTTGGGTGATGAGGCATGATGAGAAAGAACTTGATGTGGGTGAGATGGTTGAATGAGGAAAAACAATGCATTTGGGCATGAGAATATACTAGAGGAGCTATGGCAAAATTTGAGTAGAAAACTAAGTGTTTAGGTGGTGGTGGTAAGTTGATATGACCTAGGATTCACTAGCAGTCATTAGAAGGAACTAGAGTGGAAATGAGTTAATTAAAGAGTTCTTGAGGCTTAGAATGGACTAGAGTTGTCTAGGAGGAATTAGAGGTTAGGTGGGTGTATTAAACACACCGAAATCATGTGATGAGGAAAGCTAAAACTTGAGCAAAGATTTGGATGGAAAGGTGTATAATGCTTTAAGGTGATTTAGGTATGAACTAGAGAATAAAACAATGAGGAGTTTGGATAGCTTGTGTAAGTGTGATGATGCTAGTAGTGGACTAATGAGGTTTAGTTTAGATGTTAATGAGTGGACTTAGGTGATGGAAGAGAAAGGTGTGGGAGAATGTTGTCAAATGTCAAGGAAAATGACTAGGAATATAAAAGACCGTATGATCATGAGAATGGTGAGTAAGTGAGTAAAAGGAGATGGAAATGTCCAAGGCGGGTGTAGGATAGTTAAGGTAAAGAAGAACAAGGTTAAGGTGCTAAGAGGATGGGGAGAAATGCATAGGTAAGTTCATGGGTTTAGGTTGATGAGTAGAAAAAGGAAAAGAAAGGAATTGTGCATGGACATGCAAGATAACCTTGGAAGGTTTAGCAAGCAAAGAGGGGATGCAATAATGCTTAGGGGGAAGTTATATTGATTGGGAAGGAAACACTTTGGATAGTTAGAGTTTTAGACAAAAAAATTACATGTTGGAAAAATAAGGAAATAAGTAACAAGTGTTAGGAATTCTTGTAAGGATTGAGGAAATGGTTAAGGAGGTTTTGAAGGATGTTCTAAGGTGAGTTTAAGTGCCTATATGGTATTAAGACATAATGGGACACTTGTGGAAGAGTTGGGCAATTTTGCTAGAAAGGAGATAAGTGTTTAAGGGTGTAGAAGATGAGCATTCTGGCCTGTCCAAACTTCCGTCCGAATTTGGAAGCTCGGACATGCCCTTTTGCGATTAGAATTTTTGAGTCTCGACCAGAGTCCGAACTACCGTCCGGACTTAGATGTTCGGACACTTGAAATTCTTCCTTTGATTTTTCCTCGACCTATGTCCGAACTTAGGGAAGTTCGGACACATGTTCTGACACACGTCTGGTTGCACCCTTTTGAGTCTCGACTTGCGTCCGAACTTGGTAAGCTCGGACACAAGTTCGGACGCGGTGTTGTTTGACCAAAAACTTTGTTTAAGGTTAGGAAATGATATCTAATGGTGGGGATTGATAAGTAATGGTAATATAAGGTTGTTTAAGACATGTTTGGTGGGTAACAATGATAATTAAGTGGGTGAATAAGTATAACTTATGAGGAGAAGTGATTCACTTAAGATTAAGTTTATAAGAACTTAAGAGGTGTTAGGTGGGAATCATTATGGGTTAATAAGTTAGATAAGTTGAATTAAGTTAAGTGATTAACAACCTAAAACTGAATGAATGTTTTAGGGCTTGAGTATGTGGACTCCGGAAGAGAGTAAGCAACCGAGCGACCATCGGTGAACGGTACAGTTCTTCTTGTGACCTGCTTGCTAACGAGGTGACCCTCGGCTTGGGTGCTATTTGTTTTTGTGTGCTCACTAAACAAGAAAAGCATGCAACCGGAATATTATGTTTATTGTATTGTTGTGTGATGTTTGGAAACTAACACAACATACCGTGAGAACTTACTAACCAACGTTTAGTAAGGAATTGAGTGAGACTAAGGAACGCTCCCTAATATGAGTTTGATACAAACCGAAAGAGGTTAACCAACAAACATGGTCTTGAGACTACTACTAACTGGAACTTAAGGGGGGAGTGAGGAACCCGGGACTGACTCCGGTCATGCATGCTAAGGAAAGGGGGTCGGTATCTATAGCTGATTCGACTTCCGCTTAAGGACTTGTCTTCAGACTTGTAGCCTAGGGCCGGTTGCCGGCTCAGCTACGCTAGACTCCCGTCCAGGGTAGGTGGCATTAAGATGGTGCGGTGGGATCACCTAAATCCCAGGTTTGAAATTAAGCTACAACCATTCCCCTCCAGGAACGGTTTGTATACTGAGAATAAGTTAAGGTTAAGATTAAGGTAAGGTTAAGATAAGTTGCAACCATTCCTCTTTAAAGGATGGTTTGTATTATTAAGACTAAGATAAGCTACATCCACTCCTTATTAAAGGATGGTTGTTTCTAAGATTAAGATAAGAATAAGATTGAGGTGAGATAAGGATGGACTAAGGTTAAGAGGAAATATAACTTAAGGAGTTAGATAATTAACACTCTAATTAAGGGAATGCATTTAAGTCGTTCGTTATGTTTGAACTTTGATTGTTCATATTTGGTTTGTTGTTTACTGCACCTTCTATTATGTTGTGCATCTAATCAACCTCCATGCTATCGACAATTAGTCGTCATAGCCACGTTAGCTTGGGGGCCATGAGAGGATCGTACCAGCATTCGTGCTGACCCCCTTTGGGGGATGTTTTTACTACACAGGTGAACACTAGGAGGCGGCCGTCGCGAGAGTAAAAAGGGGATACAAGTGTTACAGATTAAGCGTGGCCTACGAGTTGTGCATGTACACTCGTATGGCAATTGAGTTAGTAAGATGTATAGCATGTGAGGGGGTTGTAAGAAGGTTATGTATTCGGTTGAGGTTGCTATGTACTAATGTTCGGTATATTCTGTAGTCAGACCGTGGCGAGGTCCTGGAGTGTAAAGAATTCCGCAGTGACATGTTTATATGTATGCTGTTAAGTTGCGAGACCACATTTGGATTGAGTTGGGGTGTTACAGGAGAAGCAGGGTAGATGAAGAAGAATGGCCACCTTGCTCACCTACCATGGCCGACCTCCACCCCCCCTTTTATACTAAAATTTCATCCTTATCTTTAAATTTGTAATCATTTGTTCAAGAATTGTCCTAAGCCATTGATTTGTTCCAAGTGTCCAAAACTAATCCTAACCATCCATACCCAACCGACCTTGAATGGATAAGGAGAGAGCAACTTGCTTTGATAATCATTACAAATAGTAAGGAGGTGTGAATAGTTGTAAATAGTAACCGAGATATTTTCTCTCCTTTCCATGATATTTTCGGCCACCACCTTAGGCCATATTTGGCTTGAGCTTTTCATGGGTATTAAGAATATATAAGTAGGTATGTTAATACTAGTATGGGTTATCAAGTTTCAGGAATTTCCTCGGGTTACTTCTGAGCCCTTCCGAAGCCTCGTTTGCCCAGAACCACTAAATACTGAAAAATGAAACTGGATTGTCTTATATATTAAAAGAAGAAAGATATGATTGTTTCTTCCCTAAAAACACTCTCAAAAGTATCTAACACTCTTCCTAAGGTTGATAACCACTCTCAGTTCCTGAGGAATTTAGTACTTTTCAGGAATTTCCGGAATCCCGCGAAACTAAGGTTTACCGGGTGATTTCCAGGAACTAGGGTTTCTAAGGTTCACCAAGCACTTCCAACTAATTATAACCTTTTCCATCTTTGGAAATTAGGGTTTTCTAAGGTTTACAGCTAATTAGGGTCCTAATTATAACCTTCCAACTCATGTTTGTGACATGTCGTGTCTACTATGCCGCCTTGTGGTATATTGTTTGAGCTATTCCCTTTTTGGGTTATTGCGTCTCCGTTCTTGGGTAGACTGTTTCTACTTGCTCCTAGTGCTTAAGACTAGGTTTAAAATCCTCACCAATGGTGGATTATACTTGTGGTAATTTTGTGATCGCTCTTGGAAACTCTGTCCCGTTTGTAGAGCATTGTTGTATCCTCATTAGGCATTTGCCTTACTATGTTCAGGCTGGTTATACTTTCCAGCTGTCATGTATTTGTCTAAAGTCTTTGAGACATATCCAATGTTTATACTTATTAGTCTGCGCTCTTTGAACTTACTGATGGTCCGTAGAACGAAGTTGACTACTTCTCGTGTTCCGTGAACTACATGTATACATACGTGGGGTACCATGTTGACACGTTACCACTTACCTAACTATATGTCAGGCCCGCAAGCTCCTTCGGTGTGTGGTTGTCCCACATCCCGTAATTGGGTACACTCGTAGTGTTCATCACACGCATAGGTGAGGTATTCTATTGTCAACTCCTCTTGTATCATTCTATGATACTCATCATAATTATGTTCGTTTGGTTTAAAATCCAAGGTTTAAAAGAAAGGTTGCGGTTTTGAAAGAAAATCTCGGTTTTTAAAAATAACGGTTCGGTGTTAAAAGATGTTCTTCATGGAATAGTCATGTTTGAGGTCTTGACCAAGTCCAGCTTCTTGCTCACTGGTATGTCCTTAATACAATAGTCAGGCCACTAGGCCTTTCCAGGGTTTCATTCTTCTAGCTTTCAGGATTTGTGATCCTGTAGTCGTTTCATTGCTATCACGGTACATTACTATGTACCTATGGTGTGTTAGAGTTCCTTTATATATTCCTGCTCTTACTGCACTTGCCGTGGCAAGTGCGTGGTACTGTTGGTTTTTGGGTAATCCTATACCGATCTTGGTATGGTTTCCACTTATATTTAATGGTCTTGTTGACTCTTCCCTTGATCTTATTGATCTAGGTTTAGGAATACTTGCTCTTTAGGGTAAGTTCTCATTGGTCTTGACATGATTGTCCTTGACCGAGGTACTTCTCCAATCCTTGGAGATCCCCATTTATTCGTCTTATGTTTTTCCTTGTTGCTCGTTCCCACTGGTTTACCGTGGTTATTGAGCCTTAGGTTGTTTAGGCACTACTCTTGTAGTCCTATCGGTTTGTATCCCGTGGATATCCTTGTAGCTGTGTAAGCTACGTCGGCCAGGTATTGTAACCTTTTGGCGTTGTAGTTTCGGAGTTAACCACTCTTGACTACGTCCTTAGTCGGCTAGTATACCGTTAGTGGTGCGAATTAGATCTTACTGTCCCGTAGACTTGTGTCTCGGGTCTCGTTATTGTTCCTTTTTCCCGCTCTGTTGCACTCTTAGTGCTTCTTTTCCTGCTGCTGATTGGTTAGCCAGGCTCTGCCACTGCGTAGCATGTCGCCCCACGCTATTGCAAGTTGTAGCCTCTCTATGGCTGGAGTGCTCATTCAACCGCTATTGGGTGCGGGAATTGTTGTTCAACCGGGGTCCATCTCCGGGACTTCCAATTTTTGGAATCTACTATGTATCAAGTTCTTTCCTCTTATAGGATTATCTCACTACTGCTAGATCGGGTTTTCCCGAGTATGAGAGGTCATTCCTTCTCTCTAGCTTACTTTCCCAAGTTATACAAAGGGGTTTGTTGAGGGCGGGTCTGGTATTGTAGGTATCCGGTACTCACCGGGAGTTCCTATCTAACATATCTCTAATGCTAACACTCATCCCTTAGCCCTAAGCTTCTAATTCCTAACTCGGTATTCCTAAACTCGGTATTTCCAGTCATCAGAGCGACAATTCACTCTGATACCACTTTTTGTAACACCCCTACCGTTAATACAGTCATTACCGTCAAATCCCCTTATACAATCCAGACTCACGCAGCGGATACTTACATACTCAACAGTGGGTGATACAATGTCGTTAGCCACCCACGTGACTAACAAGGCTACTACTACTACTACATACAGCATCGGTCTGATGGACTGGAATATCCGAGTGCTACACAAAAACAATTCTTACTACAATAATAACCAAGTACTACACTTCCCATTCAATACAATACTCCATAAGTTCAATACAATTTAATTCACCGTGTTTACTAAGATCCTTATACAAACATAATACCTCTTCCAAGTTCATACATACTCACTAAGAGTCTACATCTACCCATTCCTCACACTACATACTTTCTAATACATCATAGTGTACCCCATGGTTTATTTCTACATTCAATGCTACAAGCCTTATACAGTTTACTACCATCTACGTTTTGTTCCTAGTAGTCTAAGCATGTCCCATAACTACTTCGGGTACCTGCACACTAAAAACGTTGCCCCTAGGGGCTCAGCTTACACTGAATATGACTTCCGCATACCCCGCGTACTAGCGAGGGTACGCCGACCACTTGGTCGAATACATGCAATTCATTTTATTCAAACATACATGCATATAGGCTCTTATACACAATACTACAATACTACACAAGGAATACATACACACACTTCATTGCATACAAGGAATACAATATAGGCCATCCAATGCATACTTACCTTCTTCCGAAATACACATACGCATTACATACACCATACATGCTCAATACACAGTACTTTTTAGCTTCATTGGTCCACCCGGGTTAATCGGGTGGAGATTATCTTTTACTCGGGGTCAATGACTTACACCAGCCAAGACCATTACACATACAATACTATTACTTTACTTTACTTTACTACTTACTCAAGTCAATTCGTCAGGACCTCCGGACAGGGACTACACCATCCCACCACCGGGCTTACTTGGTTCACCAATCTAGGATGCTACCCATTTAAGGGGTTTGGGCCGTGGACCAGTTAAAGAACCAGGAATCGGATCCAACCTCTTGTGTCTCCTCATCCTCACGCTTGGCCGAAACTATATCGGACTTCTACTCATTCCAATTTACTCAATACTTACATTAGGAGATAGGTAGTTAGGAATTAGTAGAAGTCACACATCCAAGCCACATACACAAATACATTGCTCATATACGCATCCATACAAAATACAATACAATACAATACAATACAATAAGTAAATACAATACAAGATACAAATTCACTTCATCATTGTTATAACCCAAAGTTCGTTACAATTTTATTTCGTGTAACGTTGTCTTATGTTGAGATATTTCATTATTCAGGACAAGGAGGTCCATTCTAATTAAGCTGGGGACGAGGAAGCCTTTTTCCCTTCCCATTTGATTTTCTGGTGAGAACCTATTACTATCCCATAATAAATCATCCTTAATTACTTCCCTAACCATGTTTCTCACCACGCTCTCACTATCTAGTTTCCCGATCAGTTTCAACTGCTGAGACACTCCTCTCTCTCAACCCTCTCTCTGTATTCTCATACCCTCCTCGATCTGTAAGGGTTGCTGTGCCGGTTTGAAGATTCGAGTCTCTGCTGTGGATCCATCCTCTTCGTTGTGTTTCCTATTCAATTTAAGGTACAGTAACTAGCCTTCTTCGGTTCTACACTTCTGAGGATTTTCATGTTCTAATTTCCCCTCTACAATTTGATTGTGAATCAGTGGTTGCTCCCGCATTCTCTCTCAATTTCTTCTGCTGTTGGTCCCTCTACAATTTCTTTGGCAGAATCAGGTAAGGATTTGAATTGCGTTTGTCAGTGGTAGTTCCAGGATTATGAGTTCGCTGTTTTTCTGAGTTGGGGTTATCTCTGCTTTTGTTGTTGGTTCAGTGAATTGGAACTACGTTTCGATCTGGGTTTCGGTCTGCGTTGGCTGGGTTCTGCTGCTTTAGATTGTGGGACTTCGTCTCTGCTGTTAATCGAGGTAAGTGGCTTATGGATTCGGCTAGCGTGTTCAGACTTGGGGTGTTTCAGATTCTGGTTTCATTGTGTGAATTGTCTCTGCGTTATGTTTATGAATCAGTTTGTTTGCGTTGTTTTGATAACTACAAACCCCCAAGGTTGTTTTCTGGAAATCATAATGTTTTGACATTGTTTTGGTGCTTCGATCTGTGTGAAATCGCCTCTGTTTTCTGAGATTTTCAGCGCGTCCGAACTTCCGTCCGACCTTGGAAGCTCGGACACGCCCTTCTGCGCTTTGAATTTTATGAATTTCTGACGTGTCCGAACTTCCGTCCGAGCTTCGATGTTCGGACGGGGTGCAAGGACGAGTTCGACTTACAAGTCTCGAATGGTGTCCGAACTTGTAAGTCCGGACAGAAATTCGGACACACCTATCTCCTTCTTCTGATTTTGCTTCGACTTGTGTCCGAGCTTTGTAGTTCAGACACATGTTCGGACACTACACGTATTTGGTTTCCGAAGAGCGTCCGAACATCTATCCAAGCTTTGATGTTCGGACACCTCTGTCTCTGCTTCTGTTTTAAGGTTCGACCTGTGTCCGAACATTGATGTCCAGACACATGTTCGGACTTGGCTCTGTTTTGACCATAAGTTGCTCGTTTGAGCTCCATTTTGACTTCCGTTTGTGGGGTTGGGTTCCCCTTCTGATTTCCAAGCTACTTATGTGCTTTCTGGTGCCTTTGGTGCACATGTGCTTATCTGTTTTAAGCTTCTGTTTTGGGACCTAGTTATCTCTGTGTCTGAATCTTTGGATGGCTGGTCTCGCTGTCTCGTAGCGTGCTATGTAGGATCCTTCTGTTCACGGGTGATGTTCCCCGTTCTGTTCACAGGTGTTCCACCTGTTCTGTTTACGAGTGAGGTTTCTTCACGAGCTGGTTGCTCGTTCTGTCTGTATGTCGTGATCAACTAGTGTCCCGCTCTGTTTTCTGATTCTGTCTGCTTCTGACTCTGTTTAGTCCTTTATCATGTGGACTTCTGCTTCTATTTTCTGACATGTTTATGGACTCTTAAAATGTTTTGAGCATGCTGGTTGATGAAGTTGGTCATCTACTGGGCATAGTTGTTTGCTTATTCCCCTACTCTATCTAACATTGCAGATTGATCAGCGAGGCTCACTTTGCTCAGCTCTGGAGTTTAGTTCGTTATGTTATTCTGAATTCTTTTAAGACATTTGTATTTGACTTTGAGCCTTTAGGCCTCTTCAGTTAGCTTCCGCTTTTGAAATTCGTTTGGTGGGTTCTGTAATAACTTCTGGGATGTTACGATATCATTTTGATTGTACTTCAATCAAGTATTCGTTTTGGGCCTTGTTTGATTATCTGTTTAAGTTCGTTTATTAGAGCCTTGCGTTATTATGTAATAATACGCGGCGTGTAATACCCTTAACTCCTAGGCCAGTGTTTGGGGGTGTTACATTTAGTGGTATCAGAGCTCTGGGTTCTAATCTGCTGTGATTTTAAGTTAGCCAGTCAGTCAGAAACGTCACTGCTAGTGTCTGAGTGTAACTGCTTGATGTTGGACTTTCAGAATGCCGCCGAGAAGAGCTACAGGAAACGTTGCTGATGCTGTTCAGCAGTTTATGACGTAGCTCATGCAGACCATGGTTGCAGGGGGTGGACCAGCAGGAGGAGGACCAGTTGGCGGGCCAGGCCCAGCTGGGGCTGATGCTGGAGGCCGGAATGTGTAGGCTCTTCAGGAGTTTATGAAGCTGAAGCCGCCGTCGTTTGATGGGGTAGGGGACCCCCAGGAGGCCAGTCATTGGCGGTCAGAGGTGGAGGACTTTCTGCGAGTCATGGGCTCCCAGGAGGAGCAGAAGGTCGACTTTGCCACCTGCCTTTTCAAGGCTGAAGCCAAGGAGTGGTGGAGGTCTGTGATGGGGAAGTTCCCATAGCCTTGGACGTGGGACCAGTTCACTGGGGAGTTCAACAAACAGTTCTACCCCGACGTATATAAGGATCAGCGCATTCTAGAGTATAACCGACTACACCAGGGTCTGGACATGAGCGTGGAGGAGTATGTCCGTAAATTCCTCAGTCTGTCTAAATTTGCACCTGAGCTGGATGAGCATAGGAAGGCCAGGAAGTTTGAGAGCGGCTTGAGGCCAGATATTCGCTATGCTGTGATGCCCTTGCGTCACAAGACCTTCAGGGACGTTGCTGATGTCGCCCTGTTGGTAGAGGCTGATTTGTGGGGCCGCCAGTCTGGAGGGAAGGACCACAAGAGGAAGCAGAGGTCCGACAAGCGCGACAAGAGGGATCAGTCTGCTTCTCAGAAGAAGCAGTCTACTTGAGACCGAGCTGGAGACCGCTCTAGAGACCGTTCGAGAGATAGAGGAGGTTCGTCTTCGTCAGCTCCTGCTCCAAAGTGCCGGGTCTGCGGCAAGTTTCACAGAGGGCAGGACTGCTACAGGAAGTCCGGAGCCTGCTTCAAGTGTGGATCCTTGGAGCATTGGATAGCTGACTACCCTCTGGCCGAGAGGAGTAGGGGTAGCTCTGGAGGTAGAGCTGGTGAGTCTGCTTCAGAGTCCAAAGATCGGGACCAGGCTGAGCAGAAGAAGCCCAGGGCCAGGCCAGAGTGTACGTGATGGCTGGGGAGAGAGACCGATCGATTGACAGGGTTGTCACAAGTATTCTCCAGCTGTCTTCTCGTTCTGTCTTCTGTTTGTTTGACTCTAGAGCAACCCACTCTTTTATTTCTACTGAGATAGTGGGTGAGCTCGGTTTGCCTATTGTGCCTCTGGGTGTTGAGTTATGTGTGCATAGTCCATTAGTTAAGGACTCTTCTATGCTTCTGAATTCTGTTTGTAAAGATAGTCCAGTGTTAGTCAGAGATAGGACTCTGTGTGCTAACCTCATTCCGATGGAGATGGAAAAATTTGATGTGATTTTGGGCATGGATTGGCTTGCTGCGCACCATGCCCACATTGATTGTGCTACTTCGAGAGTCACTTTTGAGGAGCCGGGTCAGCCCCGCCTAGTTGTTGCAGGGAATGGACTCCCGTGTTCGCCGCCAGTTATTTCTGCTATGTACGCATTTCGATTTCTGAGGAAGGGATGCCAGGGATATCTGTGTTACATCCCTGAGGTTCTCAAGGATGAGAAGTTGGAGGAGATTCCAGTGGTCAGAGACTTCCCAGATGTGTTCCAGGATGACGTACCTGGGCTTCCCCCTATCAGAGAGGTGGAGTTCTCGATCGAGCTCGCACCTGAGACTCAGCCCATTTCTAAGGCCCCATACCGCATGGCGCCTACTGAGCTCAAGGAGTTGAAGGTTCAGTTGCTGGAGTTGTTGGATAAGGGCTTCATTCGCCCTAGTGTGTCGCCTTGGGGAGCAACAGTGTTATTTGTTAAGAAGAAGGATGGTAGCATGCGCTTGTGCATTGACTACAGGGAGCTCAACTAGGTTACCATTAAGAATAGGTATACTCTCCCACGCATAGATGACTTGTTCGACCAGTTAGCAGGAGCTAAGGTGTTTTCGAAGATCGATCTGAGGTCCGGTTATCATCAGTTGAGGATTAAGGCATACGATGTGCCTAAGTCCACCTTCAGGACTCGTTATGGACACTACGAGTTCTTAGTGATGCCATTCGGTCTAACGAATGCGCCTTCTGTGTTTATGGATATAATGAACCGGGTGTTCAAGCCATTTCTGGATCAGTTCATCGTAGTATTTATTGATGACATCTTGGTGTATTCTAAGAGTGCTGAGGAGCACGAGGAGCATTTGAGGACCGTTCTCCAGACTCTGAGGGAGAAGGAGTTGTACGCGAAGCTGAAGAAGTGTGAGTTCTGGTTGGACCAGGTGGTGTTCTTAGGACATGTAGTCTCCAAGGATGGTATCTCCATGGACCCAGAGAAGATTAGAGCCATTACTGAGTGGACGAGGCCTACTACTATTGGAGAGATTCGTAGCTTCCTTGGATTAGCGGGCTACTATCGTAAGTTTGTGGAGGGCTTCTCCAAGCTAGTGATCCCTTTGACTCGTCTACTGCAGAAGGATGTGAAGTTCAAGTGGAGTGAGGCCTGTGAGCTATGTTTTCAGGAGCTGAAGAAGAGGTTGACTACTGCGCCGATTCTGACTCTTCCAGAGGGGACCGAGGGTCTAGAGGTGTTCTGTGATGCGTCCCATAAGGGACTTGGGTGTGTTCTGATGCAGCATGGGAAGGTGGTTGCATATGGCTCTCGTCAGCTTAAGCCATATGAGAAGAACTATCCGACCCACGACCTGGAGTTAGCTGCTATGGTCTTTGCGTTGAATATTTGGAGGCACTACCTGTTTGGAGCAGCGTGCAAGGTATACGGACCATAAGAGCCTCAAGTATCTGTTCACCAAGAAGGAGTTGAACTTGAGGCAGAGGAGGTGGCTAGAGTTGCTACATGATTATGATTTGAAGATCCTCTACCATCCTGGTAGGGCTAATGTGGTTGCTGATGCGCTTAGTAGGAGAAGTCCGTCTGGAGCCGTTGTGCTCTGTCTGGTGTGCAGAGGACTACTCTCGAGTTGCAGCGTATAGGTATCTGGGTCATCCGTCCAGAGAGGTCTGGGATGTTAGCAGCGTTGCAGATTCAGCCTACCTTGATCGACCGGATCAAGGCCAGTCAGGAGCTCGATGTCAGTTTGTGTAAGATCAGAGATGGGATTGCTGCTGGTTAGGAGTCTGAGTTCAGGGTTTCAGAGGATGGCTGCCTGAGGTTCAGAGACCGCGTTTGTGTGCCTGCAGACGATGCTTCGAGGTGAGAGATTATGCAGGAGGCCCATGGAGCCCCGTACTCGGTACACCCAGGAGGTGTGAAGATGTACCGGGACCTATGTGAGACATTCTGGTAGAGCAATATGAAGAGGGATATTTCTGACTTTGTATCCAGATGTCGGACCTGTCAGCAGGTCAGAGCCGAGCATCAGAGACCAGCTGGTTTGCTTCAGCCTCTTCCCGTTCCAGAGTGGATATGGGAGAGTGTCGATATGGATTTCGTCATGGGGCTTCCTAAGAATCCGAGGGGTTTTGATACAGTTTGGGTGATAGTGGACAGGCTCATAAAGAGTGCTCATTTCTTGCCAGTTAGGAAGACTTTCAGTTTGCATCGCTTGGCTCAGTTGTATGTGGATGAGATAATGCGCCTTCATGGAGTTCCTGCTTCGATTGTGTCTAACAGAGACCCGCGCTTCGTATCCAGATTCTGGCAGAGTTTGCATCAGGCTATGAGGACGAAGTTGTCGTTCAGCTCAACGTATCATCCTCAGTCAGATGGTCAGACGGAGAGGACGAATCAGGTCCTTAAGGAAGTGCTCAGAGCATGCGTGCTTGACTTTGGAGGCAGTTGGGACCTGTACGTTGCGCTGATAGAATTCGCTTATAATAACAGCTTTCAGACTAGTATCGGGATGGCCCCGTTTGAGGCTTGGTATGGCAGGAGGTGCAGATCACCCATCTGTTGGGATGATCTGAAGGAGAGAGCAGTTGTTGGTCCAGACTTGGTCGAGGATGCTGTGAGTAAGATTCAGTCTATCAGGGAGCGTCTGCTTGTAGCTCAGAGTCATCAGAACAGTTACGCCGATCAGAGGAGACGACCTCTAGAGTTTGAGCTAGGAGACCGTTTATCTGAAGGTTTCTCCCATCCGTGGAGTAGTCCGGTTTGGGAAGAGAGGCAAGCTTAGCCCTCGCTTTGTGGGTCCTTTTGAGATCCTGGAGGGGATCGGACCGGTTGCCTACCGTTTAGCTTTGCCACCGTCATTGGCTGGGGTTCACAGTGTGTTCCACGTTTCCATGCTGAGGAAATATGTTCCAGACCCGTCGCATGTGATTGACTTCAGTCCGCTTCAGTTGAGGGAGGACTTCACGTTCGAGGCAGTTCCTTTGAGGGTTTTAGCCCGGGATGTTCGCAAGCTCAGGAGTAAGACCATGCCCTTGGTGAAGGTGCAGTGGTCGGGTCAGTCAGAGGAAGAGGCGACCTGGGAGGTCGAAAGCGAAGTGCGTTAAGTTTCCCGCCCTTTTTGGGCAGTAGGTACGTTTAATTTCGAGGACGAAATTCGTTTAAGGGGGAGGTGATGTTATAACCCAAAGTTCGTTACAATTTTATTTCGTGTAACGTTGTCTTATGTTGAGATATTTCATTATTCAGGACAAGGAGGTCCATTCTAATTAAGCTGGGGACGAGGAAGCCTTTTTCCCTTCCCATTTGATTTTCTGGTGAGAACCTATAACTATCCCATAATAAATCATCCTTAATTACTTCCGTAACCATGTTTCTCACCACGCTCTCACTATCTAGTTTCCCGATCAGTTTCAACTGCTGAGACGCTCCTCTCTCTCAACCCTCTCTCTGTATTCTCATACCCTCCTCGATCTGTAAGGGTTGCTGTGCTGGTTTAAAGATTCGAGTCTCTGCTGCGGATCCATCCTCTTCGTTGCGTTTCCTATTCAATTTAAGGTACATTAACTAGCCTTCTTCGGTTCTACAGTTCTGACAATTTTCACGTTCTAATTTCCCCTCTACAATCTGATTGTGAATCAGTGGTTGCTCCCGCATTCTCTCTCAATTTCTTTTGCTGTTGGTCCCTCTGCGATTTCTTTGGCAGAATCAAGAAAGGATTTGAATTGCGTTTGTCAGTGGCAGTTCCAGGGTTGTGAGTTCTCTGTTTTTCTGAGTTGGGGTTGTCTCTGCTTTTGTTGTTGGTTCAGTGAATTGGAACTACGTTTTGATCTGTGTTTCGGTTTGCGTTGGCTGGGTTCTGCTGCTTTAGATTGTGGGACTTCGTCTCTGCTGTTAATCGAGGTAGGTGGCTTATGGATTCGGCTAGTGTGTTCAGCCTTGGGGTGTTTCAGATTCTGGTTTCATTGTGTGAATTATCTGTGCGTTATGTTTATGAATCAGTCCGTTTGCGTTGTTTTGATAACTACAAACCCCCAAGGTTGTTTTTTGCAAACTCATAATGCTTTGACATTGTTTTGGTGCTTCGATCTATGTGAAATCGCCTCTGTTTTCTGAGTTTTTCGGCGCGTCCGAACTTCGGTCCGACCTTGGAAGCTCAGACACGCCCTTCTGCGCTTTGAATTTTCTGAAGTTCTGATTTGTCCGAACTTCCGTCCGAGCTTCGATGTTCGGACGGGGTGCGAGGACGAGTCCGACTTACAAGTCTCGAATGGTGTCCGAACTTGTAATTCCGGACAGAAGTTCGGACACTACACGTATTTGGTTTCCGAAGAGCGTCCGAACATCCGTCCGAGCTTTGATGTTCGGACACCTCTGTCTCTGCTTCTGTTTTAAGGTTTGACCTGTGTCCGAACATTGATGTCCGGACACATGTTCGGACTTGGCTCTGTTTTGACCATAATTTGCTCGTTTGAGCTCCGTTTTGACTTCCGTTTGCGGGGTTGGGTTCCCCTTCTGATTTCCAAGCTACTTATGTGCTTTCTGGTGCCTTTGGTGCACATGTGCTGATCTATTTTAAGCTTCTGTTTTGGGACCTAGTTATCTCTGTGTCTGAACCTTTGGATCGCTGGTCTCGCTGTCTCGTAGCGCGCTATGTAGGATCCTTCTGTTCACGGGTGATGTTTCCCGTTCTGTTCACAGGTGTTCCACCTGTTCTGTTTACGAGTGAGGTTTCCTCGTTCTGTTCACGAGCTGGTTGCTCGTTCTGTCTGTATGCCGTGATCAACTAGTGTCCCACTCTGTTTTCTGATTCTGTCTGCTTCTGACTCTGTTTAGTCCTTTATCATGTGGACTTCTGCTTCTATTTTCTGACATGTTTATGGACTCTTTGCGACTCCTTCTGATTTATTAATATTCTTAAAATGTTTTGAGCATGCTGGTTGATGAGGTTGGTCATCTACTAGGCATAGTTTTTTGCTCATTCCCCTACTCTATCTAACATTGCAGATTGATCAGTGAGGGTCACTTCGCTCAGCTCCGGAGTTTAGTTCGTTATGTTATTCTGAATTCTTTTGAGGCATTTGTATTTGACTTTGAGCCTTTAGGCCTCTTCAGTTAGCTTCCGCTTTTGACATTCGTTTGGTGGGTTCTGTAATAACTTCTTGGATGTTATGACATCATTTTGATTGTACTTTAATCAAGTATTCGTTTTGGGCCTTGTTTGATTATCTGTTTAAGTTCATTTATTAGAGCCTTGTGTTATTATGTAATAATACGCGGCGTGTAATTGAAATACCCCAAACCTAAGTATGTTAATTAAACATCAATATATGATGTAGTAAGGCTAAAACATGCCTTAGAGAGCTTGGTAGACAATTTAAACCAAGGAAAACACAAGAAAATGCCTTAAGGGCAATTTGGGCAAAAACGTGCTCTAAGCTTGGAGAGACTTAGGTGAGCACCCAAATATCATGCTAAGACCTTAGTAATATCCTAATGGTCATTTTAAACCAATTACCAAAGAAAAACAAGCTTGAAAACAAGTTAAAACACAAAATGTGCTTTAAGGAGTCTTAAAGCACATTTTTGAAAAATTGTCTTGTAAATGGGTTTTGAGTGGCTAAACGCCTATGATTACATCTTAATCAACATTTGTACTAATTAGTATCACATTAGGAGGTCTAAATCAATGGGAAATCAAAAATTTCACAAATAAGTGCACTAGTTTATGAATAGTAACCAAATAGTGCCTAGCTTAGTCTTTGATCAATTAAGTCTAATTAGTTGGTCAAACAAGACCATGACTTGCCCTAATTAATAGGGGGCCGGTTTTATAAGGGAGTATGAGTCACCATGAGTAGCCAAATAATGTTAGAAAAGAAGAGGGAAAAAGTAAGAGGTTACTATTTGCTTTTAGAAACAAATATCTCACACTTGCTCACCTCCACTAGTAGAAAAAGACCCTACCGCAGCGGTTGTTTGGTACCTATGGCAGCGGTTGAAAACCGCTGCGATGGGTTGCCGCTGCGGTAGGTATTCTAATGCAGCGGTTCTTCTAACAACCGCTGCGATAGGTACCTACCGTAGCGGTTCTACAACCGCTGCAGTAGGTACTCTACCGCAACTGTTGTTAAAAGAACCGCTGCAGTAGACCTTTTTTTTTAAAAAAAAACAACCTATCGCAGCGGTTGTTGAAGGAACCGCTGCGATAGGGTCTCTTCATAAAATATTGACGGGGCCTATTGCAGTGGTTCTTACTAAGAACCGCTGCAATAGGTTGTTTTTTTTTCCATTCCACCCTACAATTCTACCACACACACCAAAAATCAATCAAACCTGTTAAGATATAGCAATTAACAATGCCACCACAGTGGGGCATTAGATCAACCATTTCACCATTTAATTAGCCACCAAACCTATCTACGGGCAATAATCCACTTACATTTACAAATTTGAGCAAATTAATCAACATCAACAAAATCTTTACAGAAACGACAATTGTTTCATGAGAATTTCAAAATCATCCTACTCAATCCTACCAAACCCTAAAAGCAACCTACATTAACGCTCATGAATTCGCCCATTCTTCGAGCACCTCGGTTATATGTCCTTCGTTGTAACCGTCTACCAACTCTTCAAAGCCTTGAAATTAACACAAAAAGAAATATGATTAGTTGCTAATAATACTTTGAGTTTAAGAATCAATGTTAAAAATTATCTACAAAACCAAAATATTTCGAGAATGCTACTTACCATGTCTAGAGACTTCACTGGCAAGAGTCTCGGTCCCGCTATCAAGTCAGTCATAAACCGAATGACATAGTAGCCACATTCCGAACCTCCCGGCTGCTGTGGACACTACACATGTATATACGTACATATTCAAAATCGATTTAACAATAAATTATAATAATGTTCCTATTTTAAAACTAATGAACATATTACAAAATTTGAATAAGGACTACAAAAATACCTTGACTACATTCCACGGAATCTTCTTAATTCTCTCTCCTCGGACTTGCGTTATTACAGATACAAAGGCACTAGAATTCATACGCACAGATAAAGTAAAAGTTATCAACCGGATGATTAAGAAATAACTAAAAATTGATAATTAATCAAGTTAAGTAAATTCATCACCTCATCAACATGTTATATATAAGTGGCCTCTTGGGATGCCGAGATGTTGAGTCAAGCTGCAGGACTCTTGGGCTTTTTATACATAGAACGAGCAAAGACCAGTGTCGGCTGTTCATAGATTACAATACAAGCAGAACTTAATTCAATCAATTACATAATAAAAATATCATAATTTTTAAACTAACTTAACATTAGATAAAATTCTTACCCTTGATGAAGAGGCAGCATTATGTAAGATTTATCAGCAACTGCACACACATATATCACAGTCGACAAGTACTGGACCAAAGCTTGGGGGTCAGATCCCATATTAGCTTCAGAACAGTACTCAGGGCATAAGAACCCGAAACTACTATTCTCACGTACTTGGACCGCCTTGTCATCAACAAACCTGCACAATATAAAGAAACCAATATTATGAATTTAATTTTCAAATATACAGAGTAAAATGGGTACAAGGTATGCTAATTACTCACATGCAAACCGATTTGAGAATCGACGCACTCAACCAATCCTTCGTGAACAACTCCACAAAATAAGTAAGATAGATTTCAAAACTCTGAGCGCCTGCATAGTAAAAAAGATCCGGTCTTGGTTCCATTGTAACCGAATCTCTTCCTGGCGGCGTCATCAATAGTGTGGAGTGCAACAGTTTCAGCATGGGGGGTAAGGCATTCAGAACCGCCGGTTGTAGCAAATTCGATCTCATCACAACTCTAGTCGCGGATGCCATCGAAGGATTAGCTGGTGCAACAACAACTCTCTTTCCTTTTGCCTTATCAGAATTTGATTGAATGTGTTCCTAATATATTAATTTAATAAGTATATGTTTCTACTCTAGGATATGTTAAAGAATAAGTTTTTTCATGGGGTTACCTGCTGCTCCCCAAGCTTAATCAATCTACAGGGCCACTGTACTGTATTGGATTCAGCTTGACGAAGGGTGGATATGTCTGCACTGGGCACCGGTATCTGACAATCCGCGTAAGCAGGCGCGTAACCTTCAACAAGCACCCGAGCATGGTACTCTCGGAGCGCTGCATTCCTCACGGTGTCTCCAGCACAAGACTTGAAAAGTTTTCCCCACCCTACTTCGACTTTGTCAATACCAATCACTTGGAACAATGTGCAGTCAATTGGTTGCTAAATTTTCAAAATTAAGATTTTAGATGCACATAAACAAGTGTATAATTTGTTTTTTTTTGTATTTGTAGTTAACATGTTGTTCTAACCTTGAGAGATGAATATGGAAATGGGTTGACGGAGTGAACACTACTGGGAGGCACTGCTGCGGGCTCTGATGCTTGTGCCTGGTCAGGCGGTCTAGAAACCTCCTGACTCATCCTCTCATAACGCATCATCTCTATAGCTTGAGCGATTGACTGCTGAAATTCATTTCGTAGTCGCTGCTCGAGCTCCGCATTCTGGTGTAAGTGCTCCTCATATGTAATGCTCCCTCCAGCACTGTCTGGACCCAGGATTACCGAAGGCTTGGCGTATACCGACATGACCACCAAAGCCTACTGCACGACCGGATGATCCTTCTTCCCGAGAGCGCGGAAAGTGGATCATCCTACCTAACGGGCTGCCAAGTGCCCTGGGTGATCTGGGAGCTTAACTCTTCCTGTTATGGAGTTTAATAAGTCAATAAGGATACTTCGGTTTATTTAACTGCTATTGTTACTCTATAAATATAATAAACATTTTTTAAACTAAAAATCACTTACCATTTGGTTGATAACTTCTCTCGTGGCGTCATCATACTCAGCAGGTGCCGCCGGATTTGAAGGTTTCTTCCATCGACTTAAGTCCCAAACCTTCATCCTTCATTCGCTGACATTCGAGCCAGCTGGCAGCAACCCCTCTTTCTCCCACTGCGGCACACGCTGAGCAATACTTGTACTCCCCATGTGATTGGGTAACGATTTTTTTTTTGCATTTTGTTGTTGTTTCTCACGTATAGGCTACATATATGTATGAAAAGACAAATTATGCAAATAATATATGAAAAAGACGAATTAACCAAATGAACTCTAAGGACACTTTAAACATTTCTCATACAAAAGAACAACTACTAGTGTGAAACTCACCTTGAACTCAGGGGTCAAACGCTTCGCAACAAACTCATTCCACTGCTCTTCAGTAATACCATCATATTTTTGCCACGGTGGTCTCCGATCATCCACATCTTCACCTTCTGCCTCCTCTATCTTTGATCATCCACATCCACATCTTCGGATACCATCATATTTTGCCACGGTGGTCGGCTCCTCACAGTAAATGTACTACCTCGTGAGCAGAGATCTGAAGTCTTTGAACTGTGTGGCAATCCCCTTCATCACATCTTCCTTCAGAGAAGGATCTATACTGAATCGGTCCTATATGCACAAAAAAAATGGATTAGTGTAAAAAAGTAACTATATAAATCTTAAAACAAACTATTAAGTGTAACAAATACTTGAGACGTTCAAATATCTGCTCCTTCAACGCCTGAGGCACTTGCTCCAATGGTGGTTTATATTGAAATATGTACTCACCAAATGCCTGGCTAGAGCAGTGAAATCATTTTTCCAAGTACCCGTGGGCTGATTAAACTCATTGAACTCCAAAGGCTTTGTCATGGGGCCTCTATTTGCTTTCAGCCCACGGGTTGCCCCTCGTTTTTTGGGTTTCTTGAGAGGCGGAGGAGCAACTTGTATCTCTTGTCCTTCCTGTGAAGGCCCAGCTGTCTCGGTCTGCTGCGGGGTGGTCTCTACGTCTGCTTTCTTTGATTTCTTTTACCACCTCATGTGGTGCGTTTTGCCGGTCTACTATCCCCAGTTAGGAGCAGCTGTCCTATAGGATCATCATCCACTGAGGAAAAAAACACACACACATTAGATCAATATTCATGGAACGATGTATAATTGCAAAAATAAACATAAATAATTAATTCTGATAACATTGTAACAACAATAATACGAATTATATAATGTAATTTCAACCAATGGTGTTACCTAGACATAGTAACATATATCATGATCTGTTTTCTACCCAACCCCCTCATTATGGTCTGATCGAGCGTAGATGGTCTGAACATCATCATTTTGTAAATCATCAGTTGAATCATGAACCCTGTATGCAACGATACTGTAAATCATCAATTTGTGTATTTAACGCACGAAGGGTACAAAGGTGTCTTTGATGCCTCCAACAATCTTTGATACTCTTCCTGCTTATCGACAAAAGTATCCGTAACATTTCTAACATTTCATCCATTTGCTCATCATGGTGAGTGGTCTCGCTGTCATCGAATCCTGAATCACTTAACGGTACCGACACATTGATGGTATTGAAGGTGTGGGCGGTACTTGCGTAACGTTGATCATGAGCACTTGATGATGTTGAAGCACTAGCTGCAACAGTTTCTCCATGAAAATTCCATCTTCTGTAATGTGGCATGAATCCATAGGACTTAAGATGAAATCTAATTTCCTCAATGTCTTCATATTTCCTTACGACCCCACAGTCTACACAAGGACATGAATATTGTCCGCCTTTATTCTGTCCTTGTGTTGCACCGCCGCTTTGAGAAACTCTTTCAGCTTCTCATCAAAATAGTGATCCCCTCGATAACCGTACATCTAGTCACGCTCCATTCTATATGTGAAAACAAAACAATGTTAAGATTTATTTGTCTTTCAGTTTCTTCTGCATTTGTATATGGAGCATGTTTATATTGGATGTACAGTTGCAACCAAACTCAGCACTACTCTATGGTTAAAACCTAACTAACGTAGCCTAAGTACTCTAACGTTCCAACGTAACTAATCTAGCCTTATTCTAACAATTCTAACACATTTAATTTAACTTCAACAAATCATTGCATTATTAAAACAAAAAATAAAGTTTAATTACTTACTTATTTTAAGGTTGTACAGAGGGGGGAGCTAGGAGACTGCTTTGGTGATGGGCTGGGAAAGTACTGGTACAAATCCAATAGCAAATTCAGAAGACCTGACAAGAAAAGTAAAGATTGTTATACACAAATAACAAATAAAATTAATTAATAAGACTAATACGATTCTAGAAAAAATTCGGCATGACCATTGCGTAATCGTGTTAATCCATGCTTATCATTAAGCATTCACCAACATCTTATTTACCACGACAAATAAATTCAACAATTGACAGCAACCATCCTTATTCATAATCACTCAATATTAACCACAACCACTTTTTCGCAATAATTAATTAAACAAACAAAGAGAAAACATAGATGAAGATGTTACCTTTTCACTCTTACTCCACAATAGAAGAAATGAGGAAGAAGAAGTAGAGACCACCCCAATTACTGGAGACAGCGGGGAAGCAAGGAAATAATATTAGGGGGGTAAGAAATCCATTATTATAAGCATTATCATATTAAGAAAATAAAAAAAGAGAAAAAAATAGATGATATTATTACCTCTCCGCTCATGTTGCACAACAGAAGCAATGAGGAAGAAAGAGACATAGAGACCACCCCAATTACTGCAGACAGCGGTGAAGCAAGGTAATAATATTAGGGGGGGCAAGAAACCCATTACTACAAGCATTATCATATTAAGCACGTATATACTGCAATGTAATGGGAGAACATAGATGTTATAAAGTTATAGATCTTACCACTTTATTAATGTGAAACTTGAAGTTAATTTTTAAATAGTTTGAGAATTAAGAACAAAATGATTTGTAGTTATTCTTTTTCTTTTCATAGTAGTTTTATTTACCATTTCAATTTATATGAATTTAAGTTATAAATTTGTTAGATATGAATTGTTTTAATACCGTACAAGCTGCTCGCAGTTTAAAGGCGTTTAATTAACATTTGTTTCAGCTCTATTTATTTATTTGTTTTGTTAGTGTGCTGCTTGTTATGCAGTATATCTCCTCTGTTTTATTTGAGTTAACATTTTTTGTTACATTTTTCTTACTTCCGACGCTCTTCTTTCTCTTATAAGGGTTGTAACTTTTTCAAGGCTCTTTGCGAAAAAAGTAATACAATATACTAGTATTACTTTGATTTCAGCACCGAATTAATCATTTCAAATTTGTCTAAAAACATATTAAGCTAGTTTTTCAAGATTTTTTAATTAATAGTCTTTTTTTTGCAGGAATTATGTAAAATTATAATAGTCAACACATATATACATATGAATTCAAACTTTTTCATGTCAACATACGACTTATATATGGTTTATGATATTGGTATCATGTAGTCATTATGTAATGAATTCAACGTATAACGTTTAGATCTAATTAGTTTAGTAACAAAATTCATATACAATAATCTATTAAAACTTGTTTGAATTACAAACTTGTTTATAAGGAGGCAAAATAATGCCTTAGAAACATAAGAAACCATTTTAACCAAAGAAAACATAAGGAAACACCAAAAGAGCAGTTTAAGCAAAAACGTGCTCTAAGCTTGGAGAGACTTGGGTGAGTACCCAAATATTGTTCTAAGACCTTAGTAATATCCTAATGGTCATTTTAAATCAATTACCAAAGAAAACCAAGCTTGAAAACAAGTTAAAACATAAAATGTGCTTTAAGGAGTCTTAAAGCACATTTTTGAAAAATTGTCTTGTAAATCGGGTTTGAATGGCTAAATGTCCATCATTACTCTTTAATTAGCATTTTTACTAATTAGTATCACATTAGGAAGTCTAAATCAATGGGAAATCAAAAATTTCACAACAATGTGCCTTGTTTTGTGAATAGTAATTTAATTAAGCTAGTTTATGACATAAGTAAATATAAGTGAGATATTTGATCAATAAAGACTTAAGTACCCCTTGATACTTAATGGGGGCCAGTTTTTACAAGGGGAGTCACCACCTTTGTTAGTTATTAAGTAAACAAATAATTATAAAGCAAAACTACTATTTACTTTACAAGATAAATATCTTACCTTTAACCACCTCTCTCCTCATCTCTTCATTCTCTCTTGTTCCCACGGTTTCTCTTGCTCTCTCTCTTCTCCATTGACGTGAAGAGCAGCCCCATGCTAGCTTCAACTTCCCTTGCACACATCTTGCTCATTTTAGCTCCAAAACCAAATCAAATTACATATTCCCCTTAGTTAGCTCAAGCTCTCTCTTTCTATCTTTTCAAAACTTCAAGAGCTTTGATTTGGTGCCAAGCCAAACCACCATTAGAGGAGGAAACTCAAGTTTGGAGACTTCATTGGCTTCTTCATTCTCTTAAGGTAATGAAAGTGTAAGTAAATCTAGGTTTCCATCATTTTTCTTCATAACCGAAAATACATGCTCATGAGGCTTCATTTTAATGCCTTGTTCTAGCTTGTTTTCTACTCTCCAAAGGATAGAGGAGGTCCTTCTTGCTTTATATCCAAGCTTGTCTTGAGAAACCAAGGTAAAACAATCACCTTAATACCTTAAAGCACATTTTAACCTAGGGTTTGTTCCTTAGGGTTAATGTATTATCTAGTACTCATTGGAGTCATTGGATATTGGTTAGAACATTGGCAAGGAGATATATATTGGTGACCGAGATTGAGCAAGGAAAAACCTAAGGGAGAAAGTTTGTAAAGCTGGTAAAAGAACAAGGTAAATTACTTACCTTAAGGTGTTTTTGTTTAAGGGAGTGGGATTTAGATATGTGATGAGCTTAGTGTAGAGTTTACATTAGAAAAGGGCTATATATGACCTAGGAGAAACAATGATCATGTTTGTGAACTTGTGATTAAGGAGCCAATGAGAAAAGAGATAGTTTAAGAATATCAAGGTGAATTGCAAGAAGCATTTTATTTCAATGGGAGCCTTGTTGTGTGTATTCGCAGGTTAAAGGCAAATATATGTGGAAATTCAGTGGTTAAGATTATTGTCATTTAAGGGCCTAAGTGCCAAGCATTTATGAAAAGGTAAGAATATACCCTCCCTCCTGTTCCTCAGTTAATCTAGCTGCGTACCTGATCCTAAGCCAATTACACAGGGGGGAGCTTTATGAAGAGAGAAGACGTATGTATTGTGCAAAAGTTTTGAACCTGTCCCACTTACGGGGGGTGTTCTCTTATTTATAGTGTTTACATTGTTATATCGGGGTTGCCAGCCTATCCTTCTTTTGGGTTGCTAGGCTAGCATTTGTACATAGATGAGATATTTTACTGCCTATTTGGCCGGAACGTGTTCCGGCCTGACGATATCTAAGGCATTCCTTCTAGACCCAGGGGACCGGACGTCTTTCTTACTTTACTCTTATACTTTTCCCTCTTCATCAGTCCCATAAGTTCTACTTTTGATTCCCTGAATGTAAAAGTAGAACTTTTCCTTCTTTGATATGTTTTTGAGAAAAATCCTTGCCTGTCTCTGTGACTTTCGGATTGACTTTCTTCTTTCCTCAGTAGTCCCACAAGTTTTACTTGCTTTTTCCCCTATCTTTTAAAAAGAAAGAAAACTTGCCCGTGCCTCGCGCCTTTTCGATGTAGAATTTTCGGAGGCGCTTTATGTCAGCGTCCCTTTTCCAGGAAGATGCAGAGTCTTTATTTTATCGATCTTTATTGGCCGAGCGGGAACCGTTTTCTTCAAAACTCCAGGTTTTATCTTTGGCACCTTCTCTCTCCTTTACCCACTTCAGACTTCGCCGTTACCTCCTTACGCTTCGTTTCAGAACTTCTCCTCCATCTCCCCTGTCTCACTATTTTCCTCCGCTCATCTTCCCCAATGGCCTCCTCTAGCTCGAAGAAAAATAAGGCAGCGGCAAATTTTGTTCCTGCAAAAGAGGCGATTCAAGGTACCTTTTCGCCCCAGGGGTTTCGCCCTTCCTATTTGAAATCTACCGCCCCCTTTTCCGCCTATGGGAGCCTTCTTCATCCTCCTTGGACACTTCCTCCCTTCTCTCCTGCTTAAAGGATGTCGAAGTCCCACAGGGTACCCGCATCTATCTTCCTTCTTCCGATTCACATCCCCACGACGATTTTGGGCTTGGATACGCCGTTTATGCGGATTTTTCTCTCGTGGCCTGACTGTGCCCCCTCACCCATTCGTTCTGGGTTTCCTAATTCGGCGTTGCTGCGTGCTTGCTCATCTACACCAAAGGCAATTTCTTACCTCCACGCCTATGTTTGCTTTGTGAGGAGAACAAAATTCGGGTGGAAGTAACCGAGTTCGCCCAATTCTACTCCACAAGAGACGATCCTGATAGCTTGACGATCAAGGCGAAGGCCGGCTTTTCTCTTTTCGATTACAAGAAAGCGTCTTCCGGGTGGAACTCCCGATGGTTTGTCATTGTCCCACCACCAGGCCGATTTTCGGGAGTTCCTTACTGCTCCTCGATCCCGAAAGGCCAATTCAGCTACCCACCTTCCCCGGCGCAAGAAATGCCCATCTCGAAAATTCTGAAGATGGTAAGCAACAAGCAGCCTACGGTCTCCCAATTTTTACTCCGGCACGCCTGGTCTCATTGAAGAAATATCATAGTAAGTCTTGTTTAATCAATTTTACCTAAATCTTTTACCTTTTACCGTATTCTTACTTTTTGTGTTGCTCTGGTAGATTTATTTTCTAGAGGAGATAAGGTGGGGCCCTTCAATAAAATGGGTGACGAGCAAGTTGATTATTATGCGTCTGTTGATGCGGTTGTCGATGCGGCCACAAGACTCCTTGGGGATGCTTCTTCCTCTAAGAAGAGACAAAGAGGTGACAACGACAAGGATCGATCCGGCCAAAAGAAAAAGAGAATTACTGAGTCCCCAGCCCGATCGTGCGGTGATTTGCCAGGTACTTGGCACGTGAGTCCAGGGTCTGGACGTCACGTCTTTCTCCCTCTTACTCCCGATTCAGGCCTGAGGTCTGTCTCTCACCCAGGGCAGGGGTCTGGTCATCCAACTCCTATTTATGAATTGTTTCCTGACTTGGCAGCATATTTTTCTTCCGATCCGGGTCACGGTGCTGTCTTGGAAGAGGCTGACCTACGTATTGCTCTTTCTTTATTGAAAAGAAACTCTTGCCTTCCCCCTTTGTACATTCTTTGCTGACCCTTCTTTCTTAGGCTCTCAAGGCGCACCCATAACCGTTACTGACAATGAGGTTGCTTGCGGCCCGGCCCCTCCCACTGCTGCTGTTCCGGCTTCCGATACTCAATGATTCCGGAAGAAAACTGTATCAAAGCCCAAGGCTATCTTAACGGAGGTCTCCGAAGCCGAGGGGGACAGCGAGGTTCCATGTGATGCTCCTGGAGCCAAGGAATCAGTAAACGAGAAAGTGAAAGAATACCGACCAGTGACCGAGAACCTAGAGCTCCGAAGCAAGCAAAGGGAGGACATTACTGCCTCTTCCTCCTCTCCACCCCCTCCTGTTCAGGGGAGTTTCACCGGCCCTTTCCAGAAGGAGGGATGGTTCTACTATCTTGGGCAACCCCTGCGCAAGATTTCTTTCGACACTGCGCGATACACCGACGCTTGGAAGGAAGCAATAAAGCTGTCTGATCATCCGGACGGGATCTTTGCTCCTCCATCCATTGTTACTGCTACCAAGGAGAAACTGAGGGTCGGGAGCGGAGGAGCTGATGCTATCATGCGTCACTCCCTTCCCATGGGGAGGTCTTCAACCTAATGTGGCAAGGCATTTTTTGAGTTAGTGCAATCTTCCTCCCATCCTCCAATACCCTTTCGGTGCTCCCTGAACATTTTATGCTTTGTTTCTCTTTAGGTTATGTCAATGGCCCAAAGTGCTGAAGTTCAATCCTGGGTGAAATACCCCAAACCTTGATATGTGGTTTAAATATCAAACTATGGTATGTAAAGGCTAAAAAGTGCCTTAGAAACATCAGTAAACAATTAAACCATAGTAAAATGCAATAAAACGCTAAGATACAGTTTGAGCAAAAACATGCTCTAAGCTATGAGTGAACTTGGTTAGGACCCAAAGAGCCTACCAAGACTTAATAATATTCAATTATGATTTAATAAGGCTAAATAAGTCCTTAGGAAACCTTGGTGGGCAGTTAAACCAAATAAAACACAAGAAAATACCTTAAAGTCAATATGAGCAAAAATGTGCTCTAAGCTTGGGATAAATTTGTATAAGACCTAATGGCCATACCTATACCTTATTTATATGTTAATGAACATATTAAAGCAATTAATAAAGAAAACCAAGTGTGAGCCTCGATTTTAACCCTATCCTGTGGATTAAAGCTGATTAGGATCTAATCGGGTTTAGGTCCACCTATAACCTAAGATTAATAAACTATGTCATAAAACAATAATTATTTAAACCTAAGCTAGCTCACTGGAACCTATTATGAGTCGCCACCTAATTTTAACCTACATCAAATTAGGAAAGGAGAGTTCGGGTTCGGGGGCTTGATATTCGACTTTATTAGGGTTCAATTACTTTCATTACCCTTCCTAGGTCGTTTTTCCTCTACTTGGTTAATTACGGCTTTCCTACAAAGGTGTTTTTACCTAGTGCGCGCTTCTGTTTTTTTTTTATTTTTAACGTTTTTTGACGATAAAAATAAGTGGAAATTAAAATACCTAAACTAGGGGTTTCGGAGGCAGAATTAGGTCAAATTTTGTTTCCGTCCGTAGCCACGGACCTAATGTCCGAGGCCAGGACCCTAGTTAACCTATATGGAAATAAAAGTCGAATAAACATAAAAAAAAATGTAAAGTCCGGGGCCACGGACAGGCTGTCCGTGGGCCCGGACACTATTAGAAAACCTAAATTTTTAAAATTAAAAATCCCGCCGCCGTCCGTGGGCGTCCGAGCTTACGGACAGGGAGTCCGGGACCCCGGACATGACGTCCGTGGGTGCGGACCGCCCTCGGACGGCGGCGTTGAGGCTGTTCCCGAAGGTGTTTTTGGCTCAAATTTTATGGGTGTGTAGCCTGAAGGATTTACAAGACGTTAGTGATTGAAAGTTTTCAATTTGAATTCGAATTAAGCACGAAACTTAGCAAACAAGTTATTGGACAGAAGCTTAAACAAACAGCAATACAGAAGCGTAGAGGGTTAGTTTGAGCCAAATTTTGAGGCAAGACAGATAATACCGTGGAGAGTTAGGAAAGTGGGATTTCTACCTGTTTTACCTTCGGATTCACGGTGATTCTTCACACCGGGATTCGTTGAGTGCTCCGTTGATGGCAGACCCGAGAGGATTTCGCACCAAGCTTCTGGTTGTTGGTTGTTCTTGCTGTTCTTCACGTTTTGGTGGTGTTTTTGTGGGGTTTTGATGATTGATGATGTTGTGGGAGTTGAAAAATATTGTTTGGTGTTGATTTTGGTGAGATTTCGGTGTTTGATCGTGGCTCTGGGGTTCAAAACGTGGAGAGAGAGAGACGGCTGCCTTCTTTGAGAGTCTAGGGTTCTTGAGGTTATCCTTTGATCATGGGATAAGGCTCCTTATATAGGCTTCCTTAAAGATAGAAAAATCCGGTAAAAACCGAGATTTACCGACGTTTTAGCTCAAGGGCTTCCAAAAGAATTTGATTATGAAATTTTACACGTGGGTAAAGGATGATATTTCTGAATTTTCTAAAGTGGAATCGAATTTTTTGGATATTGGAATATTTTTAAATTCAATTTCTCGTCAGATTCAGTCAGAAATTGCTAGAAAATTATTGGAAATTTGAAAAATCAAAATTCCAACGCCATTATGCCCCAAATGTCATCCTCTATCATGGGTTAAATATCAAAGCATTTCGAGCTGATTTGGGCACCCTTTGGAGGAGAGAGAAAGCCTATAGGAGATCTCAAAAGCCTTAAAAATTACGAAAACGCCCCTGACAATGACGAAACTGCTCCTCAGGACCTGGAACACGCCAATCGAGCCGGATCCCTCATTACCCGATCAAATATCCCTCACGACACCAAAACCTTGCAGACCCTAACCAGGGGGGTCAAAATTTTGGGTATAACAGATTGCCCCCCGTCAACTGGACTTTGTAACGAATGTGAAAAGTCTGGTTGATGCTTGAGTGGTGCCCCAAAATTTTGGACTCCACAGAATCCTCCACGTTGTATGAAACCGGGTTAACGATGCCCAGCTACTCGGAGGCGCTAACTACCTAAGCTACAAAGCATTGTCGAGCTATTCTAAGGCGCTGACTACCTAAGCTACAAAGCATTGTCGAGCTATTCTAAGGCGCTGACTACCTACCTAGCTACAAAGCATTGTCGAGCTATTCTAAGGTGCCGACTACCTAAAGGTAATAATGAAGTGATGTCAGACTATTCTAAGGTGCCGACTACCTATAAGGATGATACGATGTCAGGCTATCCTAAGGCGTTGACTACCTAAAATGATGATATGCTGTCGAGCTATTCTAAGGTGCTGACTACCTAAAGTGATGAAAATGATGTCAAGCTATTCTAAGGCGTTGACTACCTGAAATGATGAATGCTGTCGAGCTATTCTAAGGCGCTGACTACCTAAAGTGGTGAAAATGATGTCAAGCTATTCTAAGGCGTTGACTACCTGAAATGATGATATGCTGTCGAGCTATTCTAAGGCGCTGACTACCTAAAGTGGTGAAAATGATGTCAAGCTATTCTAAGGCGTTGACTACCTGAAATGATGATATGCTGTCGAGCTATTCTAAGGCGCTGACTACCTAAAGTGGTGAAATGATGTCAAGCTATTCTAAGGCGTTGACTGCCTAGGATGTGAAAACTGGATGCAAATGCAAGAATGCTGAAATGCTAATGATGCAAATGATGCTGATGCTGATGATAATGCCGATGATGTTGATGATGCTGATGATGCTGATGATGCTGATGATGCTGATGATGCTCGGATGCTTCTGGGGGACCGAAACCCGTGCCGATGCTCCTGGCTGGACCCAATGTGGACTTATTGCCATCGCCCCCCAAGCCGGTGTGCAGGGATAACTCCTGGTAAAAACCCTGGGGACTTATTGCCTTTGCCCACCATTCGTTGATCCCGAAAATAAGTTGACATCACGCAAAAGGAGGATTTATTGCTATCACCTCGCCAACTTTTCTGTCGCCAGGTCTTGTGACGCGCCTGGATAATGCAACTAGGTCTTATGACGAGCCTATATGAATGTGATGAATGCAATGTGTTTGATGAGAGTGGGTAAGCTAAAGGGTAACGCTAGGTCTTACTACTACGAGCCTAAGAGAATGCAGCTAGGTCTTATGACGAGCCTAAAGGATGGTTCTAGGTCTTATGATGAGCCTAAGGGAGGATCTAGGTCTTATGACGAGCCTAAGGGTTGAAACTAGGTCTTATGACGAGCCTAAAGGGATGCAACTAGGTCTTACTACGAGCCTAAGGATGGATCTAGGTCTTATGACGAGCCTAAAGGTTGGATCTAGGTCTTATGACGAGCCTATAGGGATGGAACTAGGTCTTATGACGAGCCTAAAGGATGGTTCTAGGTCTTATGACGAGCCTAAAGGTTGTTCTAAGTGAAAGTGGGTAAAATGTATGATGGGTCTAAGTGGATGTAGAAGGATTAAGGTTCATGTCAAATCTGGAGATGGTAGTGCTCAAGATGGGCCTACGGATGTTTGGACATGGAGGTAGGGCTTAAGACGGGCCTGTGGGAATTTGACGTGGAGGAAGGGCTTAGGACGGGCCTGTGAATGTTTGTAAGTGGAGGTAGGGCTTAGGACGGGCCTGTGGGAATTTGACGTGAAGGAAGGGCTTAGGACGGGCCTGTAAATGTTTGTAAGTGGAGGTAGGGCTTAGGACGGGCCTGAGTGGTATGAGAAGGGTTTGAATCCTTTGGGTTTCTGACTTTTGGGCCCCAATCGGTGTCGTTGTTGCAATTGTTGGGACCAACAATTGCCCCCAGTATTTTTCCTTAAGGCAATCTGAGTTCTTTAGGATTTTTGGCAATCGATCGGAACGATCGATTGCCCCCAGTATTTTCTTTGATTAATTGCGCAAAACAAGTCTCATTCTCACAAGGTCAAGGTTTATCTTGATGTGGTGCTTTCTATCCTACACTCAACTCAGTGTTTAATGCTTGCAGTCATGCTCTCATTTTGGTCAAAACATCCCAACCATTGAATTTGACATTTGTTAGATTTACGCGTTCAACCTGTTACTTTCACGTGATTGGATACACAACTACTAGGTCGGAAGTCTTTTAAGCTTATATCGTGGTTATGGGGGTGTGATGAATGACAACAGGACAATGGAGGAGTGTTTATGATATGTGGAGCTATAAGGGTGACCAAAGCTGCAACTTGCACCGTCTCTCGGACTTGCCTTCTTTGTATTGAAGTCGTTTGGCTACTTCGTGATGACTTCGCTTGTGAACTTGGGACTTGGAACTTTTGGGTTGTTCCTTGCACCTTCTATCTTCTTTCTGATTTTGGATTTCTTCGAGGCTTTTCAGGTTCGCCTTTCTTTGAATTTTTTTTCTTCGGGGTTCTTGTGTTTCCCGGTTTTGAACTTTGAGAGCTGTTTTTGATGTTAGCTCGTTGGATCCTGTGTCACTTTGGGACCATTTGCGGATCATTTCGTCACGCTGGTAGCGGTTTTGCTTCTTTGGACTTGTGAAGTTGCTGTTCGGAAGTCGGGCTCCTTGCTTCCTTTGGTCACCGGGTCGGTTATTCATCATTGGCTGGCTTGTTTGTGGAGTTTGTAGTGTTGTAAAAGGGGAACGTATACGAAAAGCTCAGCGGGGGTGCCTAGGGTGTAATGTCAGGGTTCACAAGCTTTTGGCTGTGTGGTGCTGTACCTAGGTGCTTCGTCATCCCTAATAGTTGTGTATCCGTTCTTTGTTACTTTTCACAGGTTTAAGCGTAAATTTACAAAGTGTCTCCTTCGGTCGGAGTTATGCCGTTTTCCTTACCTTTGAATGTGATCTCTCTAGAGTCACGTAAAAATGACATGCTCTTTCACTCATGGTTTTACCGCTCAAGGCACTCTCGCGAAATGTTCACTCAGAGACTTGTTCACGCGCTTTAAATCAATGAAATAAACATTATCGACCCTTAACTCAGATTGCCCCCAGTATTATTGTGGGGTTTTTTTGACAAGCCTTTTGAATACCCAGGTTATTCGTTGGAGGTGGCTGTATGTGTGGTGGTACGTGGCGATGAAGTCTTGCTGTTTTGGTGGAGTGATGTAGTGATGAAAGTAAAGCATGGTAGTGGGATGCTTTCAGTGTACGGTGAAACTTTCTATCGAGAGGTGACAAGTGGTGGAAGCCGACAAGGAGGTGAGATATTCCCCGCGCAAGAATGAGTTTCATGTGGAGAGGGGAGTGTGGTGAGACACATGGGATGTATGTGATCAAGATAGTGGATGACGGTGAAATGACGTGATGACTTATTTATTTTTGGTGTTCTTGTTGGGCCTTGAAGCCGGAAACTGGAATGAATGAATTATGCAAACTATCTTGGATTCAAATGTTTTATGGGCTGAAATTCTGGACTGAGAGCGAAGCTCATGGGCCAAAACTATGAACTAGTCTATGGGCCTAGATGAAATGAGTCATGAGTGTGGTACTTGGGCCGGACTGATTGCTCTATATATGAACTGGAATTTGGGCCGAGTGGTTTTGGTTGGGCCTAAAAGATGGCACCTAGATCTAGGATTTTGGGTCAGAGCCCGAGTGAAGAGTTTTCCTAGACTAGAATGAGCCCTTGGGCCGAAATGTGTTGGGCCTGAAATAAAGAACATGGGCTGGAACGATCCCTAAATCACGAATGGGCCTAACTTTCTTTGGGCCAGAGAAGATGGTTGCTAAGCCGAAAACCATTTTATTTTCAGGACTTGTGAGTTATTTCAAGTTCAGGTGGATTTCCTTTTTATGGGCCTAGAACTAATTGGATAATTCAAAATGGGCCAGAAGAGAAATCACACCTAAGTCTAGGCTTTTGGGCCGAAGCCCGAACGACTCACATGTTGAACCAAACAGGGCCTCTGGGCCGCAAACAAATAGAGCTGCCAATTCGCGTTGGGCTAGGTTGATGTAGGAGAAGTTCCTATCAATCTCTAGGCTGGGTAGTGGGCCGATCATACAAGCAAACAAGGCCCACACAAATTCAACATGTCCTCACTTGACGGTTAAATCAATTTGGGTATGGATCGATCCGGAGAGGTGCTTGGGGCTTGGGCCCAGGTCGCCACAAAGGAATAGGGCTTGCACGCTATTCTCTTTGGGCTTCCCCACTTTTTTCACATCACCTGAAGGTGTGCGTCTGCGGCCGGGTCTTTGACTGACCAAACAATGGGCTAGGTAAGGACACTGCCAGGGAAACGCTTGGGGCTAAGGCCCAGGTATTAAGGGGATGTGGTTAGACGACATCCTCCTCTTTTCCCCCGCTTATTCACATCACCTAAAAGGTGTGAGTCCCAGACAGGGGACCCTCAAACGGGTCCCGGGGTGAAATTGGTTTAGGTGGACCCTCGCTCTCATATGATGTAAAGGTGCAGAAAATTAAAGTGCACACAAAAGTAAACAAACAAAGTAATAAAGCCATAAATAAACATTTTTCGAGTTAAGCCCTCTTTCTTAAAATTAAACAAGTTAATATTAAGAGTTTGTCCCCAGCAGAGTCGCCAGTCTGTGAGCCTCGATTTTAAACCCTATCCTATGTGGATTAAAGCTGATTAGGATCTAATCGGGTTTTAGGTCCACCTATAACCTAAGATTAATAACTATGTCATAAAACAATAATTATTTAAACCTAAGCTAGCTCACTGGAACCTATTACGAGTCGCCACCTAATTTTAACCTAGATCAAATTAGGAAAGGAGAGTTCGGGTTCGGGGGCTTGATATTCGACTTTATTAGGGTTCAATTACTTTCATTACCCTTCCTAGGTCGTTTTTCCTCTACTTGGTTCAATTACGGCTTTCTACAAAGTTGTTTTTAACCTAGGTGCGCGCTTCTGTTTTTTTTTTATTTTTTAACGTTTTTTGACAGAAAATTAAAGTGGAAATTAAAATTACCTAAACTAGGGTTTCGGAGTAGAATTAGGTCAATTTTGTTTCCGTCCGTAGCCACGGACCTAATGTCCGAGGCCACGGACCCTAGTTAACCTATATGGAAATAAAAGTCGAATTAAACATAAACAGAAAATTGTAAAGTCCGGGGCCACGGACAGGCTGTCCGTGGGCCCGACACTATTAGAAAAAAACTAAATTTTTAAAATTTAAAAATCCCGCCGCCGTCCGTGGGCGTCCGAGCTTACGGATAGGGAGTCCGGGACCCCGGACATGACGTCCGTGGGTGCGGACCGCCCTCGGACGGCGGCGTTGAGGCTGTTCCCGAAGGTGTTTTTGGCTCAAATTTTATGGGTGTGTAGCCTGAAGGATTTACAAGACGTTAGTGATTGAAAGTTTTCAATTTGAATTCGAATTAAGCACGAAACTTAGCAAACAAGTTATTGGACAGAAGCTTAAACAAACAGCAATACAGAAGCGTAGAGGGTTTAGTTTGAGCCCAAATTTTGAGGCAAGACAGATAATACCGTGGAGAGTTAGGAAAGTGGGATTTCTACCTGTTTTACCTTCGGATTCACGGTGATTCTTCACACCGGGATTCGTTGAGTGCTCCGTTGATGGCACCCGAGAGGATTTCGCACCAAGCTTCTGGTTGTTGGTTGTTCTTGCTGTTTCTTCACGTTTTGGTGGTGTTTTTGTGGGGTTTTGATGATTGATGATGTGTGGGAGTTGAAAAATATGTTTTGGTGTTGATTTTGGTGAGATTTCGGTGTTTGATCGTGGCTCTGGGGTTCAAAACGTGGAGAGAGAGAGACGGCTGCCTTCTTTGAGAGTCTAGGTTCTTGAGGTTATCCTTTGATCATGGGATAAGGCTCCTTATATAGGCTTCCTTAAAGATAGAAAAATCCGGTAAAAACCGAGATTTACCGACGTTTTAGCTCAAGGGCTTCCAAAAGGAATTTGATTATGAAATTTTACACGTGGGTAAAGGATGATATTTCTGAATTTTCTAAAGTGGAAATCGAATTTTTTGGATATTGGAATATTTTAAATTCAATTTCTCGTCAGATTCAGTCAGAAATTGCTAGAAAATTATTGGAAATTTGAAAAATCAAATTTCCAACGCCATTATGCCCCAAATGTCATCCTCTATCATGGGTTAAAATATCAAAGCATTTCGAGCTGATTTGGGCACCCTTTGGAGGAGAGAGAAAGCCTATAGGAGATCTCAAAAGCCTTAAAAATTACGAAAACGCCCCTGACAATGACGAAACTGCTCCTCAGGACCTGGAACACGCCAATCGAGCCGGAATCCCTCATTACCCGATCAAATATCCCTCACGACACCAAAACCTTGCAGACCCTAACCAGGGGGTCAAAATTTTGGGTATAACAATTTCCCATTGATATAACTTCCAAATGTGATACTATATAGTACACATGTTAATTAAAGAGTAATGATGGACATTTAGCCATCCAAAACTCATTTACAAGACAATTTTTCAAAAACGTGCTTTAAGACTCCTTAAAGCACTTTTTGTGTTTTAACTTGTTTTCAAGCTTGGTTTTCATTGGTAATTGATTTAATATGTTCATTAACATATTTATAAGGTCTAGGTATGACCATTAGGTCTTATACAAATTTCCCAAGCTTAGAGCACATTTTTGCTCTATTGACTTTAAGGTATTTTCTTGTGTTTTGTTTGGTTTAACTGTCTACCAAAATTTCCTAATGACTTAATTAGCCTTATTAAATCATAATTGAATATTATTAAGTCTTGGTAGGCTCTTTGGGTCCTAACCAAGTTCACTCCAAGCTTTAAAGCATGTTTTTGCTCGAACTGTATCTTAGTGCTTTATTGCATTTTACTATGGTTTAAATTGTTCACTGATGTTCCTAAGGCACTTTTTAGCCTTTACATACCATAGTTTAATATTTAAACCACATATCAAGGTTTGGGGTATTTCAATCTACCCCTCTTAAAAGAACTTCGTCCTCGAAGTTCACACTTCCCACACATCATTTAGATTAGAACGCAGGAATCACTTGGAAATAAACTTCCATAACCAAACATATTTTACATCACTCACTCCCGGACTTAATGGTCCGGGTAACACATTCACATCCGTACATAACATAACATATTCACATGATAACCTCGGACTCAATGGTCCGGGTATCTTAACAACATTTACACACACACTAACAACCCTTAGACTCTCTGGTCTTGGGTAACATAACAACATTTAGACACATAGGTCTATGTAACACAAAAACATTTAGACTCATAGGTCTTAATAACATACACTTTTGGAACTCAAGGTCAAAATAACATTTATTACACATACCACACAACATGTCATAGCATGTATAACAATCAAAAATATCTTTGATATACACTGTGATCCCGCAAAACCCGGTCGCGATGGACCCTTCCGTCCCCGTGCCTTTGGGAGATCAAAACAATCACTTAAATTTGAAAAAAAAAATTCTTTTTGTGAGGTTAAGTAAGAGAACTTTAATTATGTAAAGTATCTATCGACATTTTATAAGTACCAATTGAAAATCCTTTTGAAAACACACACAACTCCAAGTCCAACTTGTGCTCTTTGCTTCTTTTCTTAGCGTGGTTATTTGTGACCACTTATAGGGAGCTTCAAGAATCATCCAACCCTGATGTGATCAGCATCAGTGTTGAACTATCCTTCCACTCCAATTTGTGTTCGGCTTCCCTTGATCGCATGCAAATCAAGTTCCACCTCCCACTTCATTTTCAAGCATCAATTAAATCACTCATTTCCAATTTTCTATCTTTTAATCATTCTATCTAGTCATGATCATAACATCTCCAAGGGATAGAACTTCGTCTATTAGTTATTTCCATTCACTTTAATGTTGTTACCTAGGGGATCTTATTCTCACTAGGTTCTATGTCGGTTTCATACCCTTCCATGAATCACTATATAGTATATATATACACATATATTTTTATCAAAATACCACACACAGTTTCACATTTATACACTGTCGGGGTTTTGTTCCCCAAGAGTTTCTCTACTCCCCACACTTGTACCATCACACACAACTGTTAATAAATCAACACACTTATCACAATGGTTCGCATCTTCTGTGCGCAATTACCACAATTAAACCATGAATGAATGCGTATGTTTACATAACACACACACCAATCATCAAAACAAATTATTTTGTGCTATGCACAACATAGATCACGTACACTTGTACGGTAATACACACTAAGTGGTTTTGCGCTCTACCCCCCTTAAAAGGGATTATGCCCACGTAATCAATCACTAAACATTGGCTTAAAATGTTCTGCCGTCGTGAAGTGTTTTAACTTCCACGCGGTCTATTACACAATGGATTCTGATTAGAGGATCTTAACCATATTGGCGGTTTAGTTCCTAAACCAAGAATTCTCATTGGAGTTTGTTTAAACTCTTAGTTGGTTTCGATTCTGGCCTGTTAGGCTTCTAGGCGTTAATAATTAGCCGTTTACTCATATTCACTATGCATATTGTACACTTGACTCACTGGTTCACTAGCGTCTGCTGCGCAACTCTGACAACTGTAGGGCTTAGTTTGCCCCATTCATTATTCTCACTGTATTGTACACCTCCCATATTCACCTTTATCTCTTGGTAATAATGGTTTCTCAACCGACGCGTGGTATCTCTTACCGTTAGCGAATTCGGTGAGTTATAAACTTTCTATCCACTTCCATAACAATTTACTGTGTATACAGCTATGTATTTCACAATGATTGACTTGTTCCCTTCCGACTGACTGTCGGTTGAGATTGAGCTACTACCTAGTGTGTAGTGCTCTCTCAGCTATTTACAACATTTGGGGTATATTCCATACCGATATTTGGTAGTTAGTGCTACTGTAGGCACTTACTGTTAATCATGCCTCCACATTTGGTTCTGTCCAAGTACTCTTTCATTGGTGCGGCCTTGCATTTCCTATGCATCGGCCATTATATCATTATTCCTCCACAATTAACATGTTTCCAATTCCTAGCTATCCCACTCGATCATTACTGCGCAAGTGCAATACCAAAACACTCAGTCATACAGAGTGCAGAGGCGTAAACTCTTGACAGTAAATCCCTTATGCGATTCGCCATGGAATTCACACTGAGTTCCTCATCACATAGTGCCTACCACTGGCTTATTGCCCAGTCTGTTTAACATCGCTTACCTTGCATCTCCACTGAGTTTAACTCATAACTGGTCTTATCTGCCACATTATTACTCAATAACATTGATACAACGGTCACCAGCTGTGGACCGTGCTCTTACTCATTGCATAACAATAACTTGCATGGTGTTTACTGTCACATTAACTTCCACACCTATACTTATATTATTCACATTATGGTTCGTCATTCATTTGGATGACTACTGAATGCTCCCTGAGCGTTGCTCACTCGAGTCTCAAACCGACGTTATTTAGCTCGGTGCTTCACTTTATACACACATACTACTAAACTAACTGCTCTCAATTAATAATAATATTGTCCATCCTTAACATATTTCTTGAGCTTGGTTCACATAACTACCGCTCCAGCGGTTTCACAGCATCGAGAGGTATCCCCACTCTTAGTGCAGTGGTTCGTTCTCCACTCTATTCACTTATATAACATAAACTTTTGCAATCAATCTAATTTTCATAACACATTTTATTTGTGGCCTATAAGCCTTATTGCTTCGAGCTCTGTCCATTGTGGACTACTCATACACATTACTTTCCTGTACAACATTACATGGTTTGGATATCATTTTGAGCTCCATGACAAGGTCGTTGCATTCCGTTTCCTTTCATGAGATGCCCCTTAGGATTGTCAGTCCGTCTCCTGACAACTTATGTCTAAACTGGGTGTTCGTTTTAACCCTTGTGTTTCCGTCATGTTATTTCGTGCAACAATTGTTGATGCGAACACCCTTTAAGGATTGCTCCTGGGTGTTGCTAGGTTATGCCATTGCATCTGGTTCGCACTTATTGGTACATTCCGCTAGCCACGCCGTTTGCGTTCTTAACTGGCTTATTATCTTCTTCTGTGAAGATCAACATTTCCTGGTAGTGTAGGTACTCATTCTGGGAGTTTCATCCCGTTCATTGCACATTAATGTGTCCACATTAAGCATTTGCCTCGTCATGTGCAGGCTGGGTCACCATTCCAGCTATCATGTTTATCCCTGGGATCCTTAAGACATATACGATGTCTTTACATTACAGTTAGTGCACTTCACACCTCCTGACTCTTAAGCATTTCGTTGAAAGGAATTCACTAATTCCTTTAGTCTCGTTAACTTAACTGAGTTCCTTTACTTCAACCATTCATGGTAATCCTTAGCTCTTGTTTGATTTATACTGCTGACCGTAGTACGGAGTCGACTACTTCCCGTGTTTCGGACTCTACTTGTATACATATGTGGGGTACCATACTGATACATTACTACTTACCCAACTAACCCATAAGTAGGTCTGTCAGGCCCACAAGCTCCTATCGGAGTGCGGTCGTCCCACATTTCAGTTGGTACACTTGTAGTGTCCGTCACACGCCTAGGTGAAGTATTCTGTTGTCAACTCCCTTATATTGTCCCTTGACAATATACATTCTGTGCTTCCCGAACTTAATTGAGGGAAAGTTTATCCACTGTTGTATCTTTATCAACTGCCCTTGGTTTTACTGGTTTGGTTTAGAAGAAGGTTAGAAAGAAGTATCGGTTTGAAAGAAAATCTGGTTTTGAAGAGAAAAGAGTTTGAATAAATCTAGGTTTGAAAGAAAAATTCTCGTGGTTCACAACGTCTTCTTGCCTTAACCAAATCTAGCTTCTTGTTGACCGGTGTACTTCTAATTACAAAGGTTAGGCTGTTAAGCCCTTCCATGGTCATAATGATCACACTTAACTTCGTGGTACTTTACCAAGTACTTTGTAGTGGTTATAAATTTCCCGAACAACCCTGTTATAGCAGCACTTGCTATGGCAAGTGCGCCATGCTAACTGGCTATCGGTTTAACACATACCGGTTGTGGTATTGTTTTTACCCGCACTGTCATCAGTGGCCTTGTTGGCCCTCACTGATCTTACTGTCTTGATAATAACCCTCTGGGTAACTCCTCACTGTATTCATATGGTAATTATCAACTGGGGTGTCTCCCATTCTTGGAGTCCCCCTTTACTTAGTATCGTTTCCTTTGCGTAGCCCGTTCCACGCATTTGTCGTGGTTACTGAGACTTGTCTCTTGTTTGGGCACTACGTTGTAGTTCCTTTGTCGGTCGTTATACCGTTGGTGTGTCATTTAACAACTGTGGTCCCGTAGACACTCGTCTCGGGTTTCATTAATCCACTTCTTGCCTGTTGCACGGTCGGTGCGTTGCAAGCTGGTTATCCTCAACTGCTCGGCATGTCGACCCAGGTTGCCGGAAATTCTATTCTTCCATACACAAGATTCTTCATTCTTCGCTATTAAATGCGGTTAATATTGTTCAGATGGAAACCGTCTCCGGGATTCCCAGTTTTCGGGAACTACCGTATGACAGGTTCTCCCGTACTCTAACGGTATTTAATAATAGCCAGATCGGGTATTCCCGAGTAAGAGTGGACTTCCATTTCTCTGGCATTGTTTCCCAAGTTATAAAATAGGGATTGTGGAGGGTGGGCAGGATATTGTAGGTTTCCAGTACACACTGGTAATTCCTATCTAGCGTATCTCTCACGCTATCACTCAACCCTTAACCCAAAGTACTTAAATCCTAACTCGGTACTTCCTAAGCTCGGTAATTCAGTCATCAGAGCGATACTTCGCTCTGATACCACTTTTGTAACACCCCATCCAACAACAAACACATAACAACATTCTACAGCGGAAAATATACTCCTTCACATTACTTAACTCGTTGGTGTTACACGCCGTTAACCACCCACGTGGCAAACAAGGCTATTACATAAACATGTACCGGTCTGATGGACTAGATTCCTGAGCGACTACACATTATTATCCCTTTCCATTAACAACAAAACATACACATACCTTACTACTGTACCGAGTATTTACCAACTGATGCCGATAACAATTTCGGTTTTACTACACCTACTGTATATATACAACTTAAATGATTACCCATGTACAACGGCTACCCCGTCCTACTCTCGAACGGCTTCCAGCTCTTCGTACCTGAAATAAGAAAAGAAGAGAAAGGGTGGCCCCCAAGGGGCTCAGCACCCTTGCTGGTATGGTAATCCCGCAGCCCGCATGCTACCGGGCCACGCACAACTAATTGTCATCTTAACATGCGGTTGATTATATTTAAATCATGCATGTAACTTAAAACAGACAACACGAGTCATTCTGCCTCAATGGGCTCAACAACAGATAACATATCCATACTTGATAGGTCACTCATGGTATTCATTACCCCTAGAGTGTTTCTCCTCTAATGGAGCTACTTCCTTAATAGACGACAACTACCCATTAATCGGGTTATCCTTAAACGCCTCTTATTACAAACTGGGATTCATATCCATGATCCAGATACTACACATTTTACAACATATAACATCCATTACATAACAACACATAACAACACTTTTCACGTTTCAAACGTGCACATAATAACATCGCAATAGATTTCGCATCATAACAACAATACATAACATAACGGGTACGGTTCCCCTTATGAACCGGCCCAAAAATAGTCAGTTCACTTGTAGCCTAGAGAATGTTGCCAGTCTCATGATAAGCTCATTACATAACTCGTTACCGTCTCGTTAAATGAACGGATAACTTAACACAAGGTGTCTCGGATATAGTGATCCAAGCACACCGAACAAACATAACATAGTATGCCCCTGTGGCCCGACGTGAGTCAGTAAAATAGCCTTGGTTAAGCTAAAGAGAAGGTTGGAAACCAAATTGGAAAACAACCATAACATATAGAGAGGATCGAACCTGATATGACAACGACCCCCATACTCACACGCGTGGCCGGAACAGACCGGACTCCTCACTTCCCCCGTTAGCACTTGTTAGAAGTTCAACATTGAACTTTATCAAACAATCACAAACATTGGGTTAAGTCTTGTTAGACATACACAAGGGAAGAGAGAGTCATACATTCACACACAAACATTACACACAAACATCACATGACTAACTCACGCATAGCCGTGGTTAGAACGTTCCTTAGGTGGGAAACGTTATTACCGGATACCGTTCTCTTACGTTTACCTAATAGTGGTTAACTAGCCTTTCATGCGCATTCGAGGTTACCGGTATCGGCACGTAAACATACAGCAATAGTAACGACTGTAAACTCGTTCCATGATTTATCTTATAACGTGGCAAACACACAGAAAAACACATTGGCATACAAGCCGGTGTAATCCGGTAGGACACAGGTTGCAAGAAACCATACCTGTCACCGGAGTCCACTCTACCATGTCCACTCATGCTCCTCGAACAATTCTTGAATAACTGGTACATTACATGTACTTTTATTAACATCGGGGTAGCATGATATTTAATGTCTAATGCTTTTAACTTTTCCCGTTAACCTAGTTACATAACTTTACATTTTAACTCGTTTTACTTTTACATTTTGATGCAACTTTTCCCTCAGCAAACTGTCATTATAACTCACTTAACATGTCCTTAACAATCTTATTATATCATTACTTGTCAATCCCCATCATTACACATCATTTTTATACGTTAAACAACATTTTTAGAGTGGTCCGGGACTTGGTCCTTACCTTAAGTCCCGGACCAACACTTACAGAAACTCTCGGTTATTTTTAACAGGGTGGTCCGGGACTTCATGCAAGTCCTAAGTCCTGGACCATTCTAGGCAAAAACACTCGGGGGTATTTAAGGGGGGTGCCGGTACTTTGTACATAACCTAAGTACCGGACCAAGTCTTGCAAGAATCCTCGGCCCCTTTTTGATATGTGGTCCGGGACTTCAACCATTAACTAAGTCCCGGACCAAAGCTACAGAAATGCTCCTTATGCATTTTCAAGCCTTGTTCAACTTGTTCTCTTCACCCATTGATTACCCAAACTTCACACATGAACTTAGGCATATTCTAATACCAAAATATCACTTTGATTCACCTTAAAACATTATTCAACTTGTTACCCAATTTCCTTACAAAGTCTCTTAACACTTGTAACATTTTCCATTTGGTTTTCTAAGTGGTGTTTCACCTATAATGACCACTATACCAAGATGTTTTCTCACCATCACAACTTCATCTCCCAAGCATCTTTTCTTACTAACCAAATCTTCTTTCTCACAACTTCTTACAATTCCTTACCTAACATCATTTCCTCCTTGTACATCAACATTACCTAAACCTAAAAACACTTTCCAAGACTTTATTACATCCCAAACACTCATTGAATTCCTAGAACTTCCAAGATAATACCTAAATCCTTGTAACACTCTACAACACTTAACACATGTTTTCTTCTCTAATAAACATTCATCCATTCCTCACATTCCTAGTTCACCAAAAACTCATTTAAGCACTTAAAACTTCTTATACATTATACAAATTTTGCCATGGGTTCTCTTAGCACATCATCATTCCAAAACTCATGGCTTTCACCATTAAACATTCAAGAACACCTAAATCCATCAAGAGCCTTCTCACACACAAAACATCACCAAACTTACACTACATCACAATATAGTGCATAATTTAAATTGCTTGGCACTTAGGCCCTTAAATAACATGGCTCTTAGGCCCTTAAATTGCATAAACCTTAAACACTGAATTTCCCACATAAATAATGCCTTTGACCTGCAATTACACCCAACAATCCATATGCCCTTAATAAACTCCTTGGGAGCATTTCATTAGGTCATTTACCATTAGCTCTTTAGGTAGTTTTAATAAGCAATATAAGCTCATTTTCTCCTAAGACATTAAACCACATTAGGTTAGCATATTTACATCTTTTCCTCACAAACTTCTTTCTTGTTTCCTTGTTTAAAATCGGTTGCTTGTCAACTTCTAAACATTATACAAATGATAAAATGAGTATACAAGCTTTATGCTTCATCTCATTGTAAACCCTAGGTTTTACATGTTTCAAAAACATTAAGATAGTTGTTTTACCTTGGTCTTTGAAGAGAGTTTGAATATCTATCAAGAGAGGGACTCCACCAAGTCCTTGAAAGATTCAAATGGAGCTAGAACAAGGCAACACAATGAGCACCATTAACGGTGATTCTCGGTCAAGATAAAAACATGGAGGAAACATGATTTTCTTTGAGATTCCTTACCTAGAAGCAAAGGAGATCAATATATGTAGAAATACAAGCTCAAGCTCCTTCAATGGTGGATATAACACACCTACGACGCCCCAACCACTACCAAAATCGCAGCGGAAATAACCAACCAAACAATAACTAACGCTTTGGTGTTACAACGCCGTTAACCACCCACGTGGTTAACTAGGCAGAATAAATACAAGTGTATCGGTCTGATGATCAGACTCCCGAGCATAGGTCCTAACATCCACATATATACATAACCAACAATACCGAGTATTTAACTTACATCACAACTACCAACTGTAAACATCCACCACTGTTTAACAAACGGTACCAAAACGTAATGCCTCGGGAGCACAGGCGCATCCCGGGCTCAACAACCAAAATAACCAAAAGTACATCAACGACCTAGGATCTAGAGCCACTCCGCTTCTTCGATCCTCATCCTGCAGTAAAATATGGAGCCCCCGAGGGGGTCAGCAACCTTTGCTGGTATGGTTAACGCACAGCCCATCGGCTACCGGGATACGCGCAACCAATTGTCATGATAACATGGCATTCATTTTAAACATCCAACATATATATACCATAGCATAGCAAGGGAAATTGCATAGCACCACAACAATACATAACACCATAAAACCGGTTCACACAAGGAACCTTCCACCATAGTTAGTATACATTGTGAGCCTAGAGATTATTGCCAATCTCATGCTAAGCTCGTTACCAACCTCGTTACCGTCCAGTTATATCGAACGGTCAACTTATACCCAAGGTGTGTCGGATATAGTAATCCCAAGCACACCGAAATAACATTTGTATGCCCCTGTGGCCCGACGTGAGTCAGTAAACTAGCTTTGGATAAGCTAAGGGAAGGTTGAAACCAAATTGGAATACAACCTATACATACACCAAGAGAGCCGAACCGGATATGACATCGACTCCCGTCCTCACACGCGTGGCCGGAACATGACCGGACTCCTCACTTCCCCGGTTAGCACTTGTTAGTGATCACACAATATATTATTTAGTCACACACAAGCAAATGTCTAGGTCTTGTTAGACACACCAAGGGAAGGGAGTCACAATAATACAACATCATAATATATAACCACCGTAAACTCTTTTCATGCCTTAATCTTATAAGGTCATAACACACAGAAAAGCAAACAACACCCAAGCCGGTGTAAACCGGTAGACAACAGACTGCAAGAAAACCATACCTTGGTCCCTGCCTCGTTTCGTTTCCACCTTGAGAGAATCCTAAACACATTAGTAACGTCGGTTAATTAACGCACTAGTCCATCCTTAACTTGTTACTTTGCAAATCTATTTTATTTTATTTTCACAGTTGTTATAACTCTTCACCATTTTAATTACCATTATAACACTCCTAACATGCCTTATATAACCTTATAATATCATTACTAACTTATTACCATTTTTAGATAACATTTCCCATCTAAAAACAACAATTTTTGGTCCATACAGTGGCCCGTCCAAACTTGTGTCCGAACCTCCAAGTTCGGACGCAAGCCGTGACTTTAGACGGAAAACAGACACACGTCCGAACTTATGTCCGGACTTCGGAAGTTCGGACGTGAGTCGAGCATCTCTTAACGCGCAAGTCATGCGTCCGAACCGAAATGTGTCCGGACTTCCCAAGTTCGGACACAGGTTCGAGTGTGCAAAAATTCTTACCCAACAGAGCCTGTCCGAACTTCCATGTCCGGACGGAAGTTCGGACAAGGCAAAATGCTCAATTTCCAAGCCTTTAAACACTTAGTCAAATTCCTCCAAAGCCTCCAACACTTATAGTATCTTCTCCTAAGGTTTCTAAGTGGTATTCCTTGCCTATTCTAATCATTATACCTAGATATTTCTTCCACACAACATCATTACGTAAACATCATTTCTTACAAACTAAAACTCCTTATGTCATCCTTGAAATCCCTTTTTCTAAGCTTACACTCCCTCCTTATTTTACCAAAGTTTGCCTAAGTCTTTACCTAAGTCCAAAATGACTTTGGTACATACTAAAATCTTAAGATCATGCCTAAGTCCCTATTACACTCGAACACTTCCTAGCTCATCAAAATTCCTTTAAAACATCTTGAACTCCTTATGCATTTCCTAAATTTCGACATAGGTTCTCCTAGCATTTTGTTACACCAAAGCACATTGTTTTCACCATTAAACACCCAAGAACACTAAGAATCACCAAGAACACTCTCATACACAAAACTTCACTCAAATCTCACTGTACTAAAATATAATACATAACTTAAATTGCATGACACTTAGGCCCTTAAAATGCATGGCTCTTAGGCCCTTAAAGTGCTTAAATCATAAACACTGAATTTCCACAATATATATGCCTTTGACCTGCGAATACATACAACAAGACATATGTTCTTTTACTAGTCTCCTTGAGAAATTTACTAGGTCATTCACCTTTTGCTCTTTAGGTAGTTTTAAAAAGCATTATAAGTCATTTCTCCTAAGGCATTAAAACAACATTAGGTTAGTATATTTACCTCTTTTCCAAACAACTTCTTTCTTGTTTCCTTATAAAACCGGTAAGGTATTTGATTCCTTGTCAAGTTCTAAACAATTTACAAGCATTGAAATGAGTATACAAGCTCCAAGCTTAAACTCATTGTAAACCCTAGTTTTACATTATTCTTAAATATTAATGTAGTTGTTTTACCTGGTCTTTGAAGAGAGTTTGGATATCTATGAAGAGAGGACTCCACCTAGTCCTTGAAAGGTTGGAATGAAGCTAAAACAAAGCCATATAAAGAGCACCTTCAATGGGTATTTTCGGTCACAACAAAAACATGGAGGAAATGTAGTTTTTATTTGAGATTCCTTACCTAGAAGCAAAGGAGAGTAATAATATGTAGAAATACAAGCTCAAGCTCCTTCAATGGTGGAACTCCATGGCACCGAAATGGGGCTCTTGAAGTTTTGAGAAGATAGGAATGAAGAGCTTGATGAGAGGAAGAGATTGGTGGTGTTTGTTTTTGATTTGGACAAGTGAGCTAGATTTTTCAAGGGGTCAAAGCTAGAGTTTTAATGGTGGTGGTGAATATTACCGTGAGAGAGCAGCAAGAAGGAAGGAGATGGAGTTGGAACCGTGTGAAATGGAGGAGGGAAATGAGAATGAAGATAGAATTTGCTTTAAGAAGATATTTGTTCTTATAAAGTAAATAGTAACTAAACTAGTCATCTTATTTATTTAGCATGTTAACAAGTGAGTGGTGAGTCACCACACTTAAGAAACCGGCCCCCTTTATTACATAAGGGTATTTTAGTCTTTATTTGTCAATTTAATTACTTAAGATAACATATGTTACAAAATAGCTTATTAAAATCACTATTCATGAAAACAAGGCACATAGAAGTGAAATTTTTGATTTCCCATTGATATAGACATCCAAATGTGATACTATATAGTACACATATATATTTAAGAGTAATGATGGACATTTAGCCACTCAAAACTCATTTACAAGACAATTTTTCAAAAATGTGCTTTAAGACTTCTTAAAGCACATTTTGTGTTTTAACTTGTTTTCAAGCTTGGTTTTCTTTGGTAATTGATTTAATATGTTCATTAACATATAAATAAGGTCTGGGTACGTTCATTAGGTCTTACCCAAGCTTACTCCAAGCTTAGAGCACATTTTAGCCCTTATTGACCTTAAGGTATTTAATTGTGTTCTTTATGGTTTAAATTGTTTATTAATGTTTCTAAGACATTTTCTTGTCTTAATAAATCATGTTTTAATGTTTAAACAACATACCTAGGTTTGGGATATTTCAATCTACCCCCCTTAAAGAACTTTGTCCCCAAAGTTCACACTTCCCACATATCTTAATATTAGAACACGGGGAAAATCTTATAACATAATACTTCCAAAAACATCATTACCAACATTACCATCATACTTACACCACAACGGACTCAAGGTCCAGACCACATAATACCATTCAGACACAACGGTCTGTAACATAACATGACAATGTATATAATACATGTCGAACACATCCACAACCGAAATGGCTCTACCCCCCTTAAAAGGGTACGCCCCGTACCCTATACATATAAACACTAAGAAGTAAACAATGACGGGTACTTCGCCTTCATCTTATCTTCCAGCTCAAGTGCCTCTCAACGTCCTGTTAGACCAGAGGACCTTATTTTCTCACGGACTTATGGCGAGTGTCTCGAGTCTTAGTATCCAGAATCTGTACGGGAGTCTCCACTGATCGCATGGTCGGCTCTAAGGTTAGCCTTTCAGGCTGAAGCACATGAGACGGATGAGACATACTTCTTCAACTGGGACACATGAAATACATCATGTACCTTGCCCAGCTCGGCGGGTAAATCAAGTCTATAAGCTACCGGGCCGATCCGCTCCGTCACAACATAAGGACCCACATATTTCGGGCTCAACTTGCCCTTCTGGCCAAAACGAAATACTCCCTTCATGGGGGATACCCTAAGAATACCTGATCGCCTACGGCGAACTCCAGGTCACGTCTGCGCACATCAGCGTACGACTTCTGCCTATCCTGAGCTGCTCTCATGTTAGCCCGGATCTGGCGAACTTCTGCCTGAACCTGTTCCAGATACTCTAGTCCTATAATGACCGTCTCACTCGACTCATCCCAACATAAAGGCGTGCGGCATGGTCTACCGTACAATGCCTGGAAGGGAGACATCTTGATCTAAGCATGGTAACTGTTGTTGTAACTAAACTCGATCAGATGTAACTTATCAATCCAGCTGGTCTGAAATTCAAGTGCACATGCACGTAACATATCCTCAAGTGTCTGGATGGTGCGCTCACTCTGACCATCTATCTGTGGGTGAAACGCTGTACTCAATTTCAGTTCAGTACCCAGTGCCTCTCGTGTGGATCTCTAATACCTCGATAAGAATCTGGTATCTCTGTCAGATACAATCATTTTTGGAACCCCATGATGTCTTATAATCTCTCTGTCGAAGAGCTCTGCAAGCTTAGCCACATTCCAGGTGTCCTTCATCGGTATGAATCGAGCCACCTTGGTCAGTCGGTCTACCACCACCCAAATCATATTCAGACCTCCCCTTGTCGGCGGAAGCCCTACCACGAAGTCCATAGATATGTCATGGAACTTCCACTCAGGCATTGGCATTGGCTGCACCATACCACCAGGCCGTCGGTGCTCAAACTTGACCTTCTGACAAGTGAGACACCTCAACACATAATCATTTACATCCTTTTTCATTCCAGCCCACCAAAAATAACATTTCATACCCTTATACATCTTTGAAGCTCCGGGGTGAATCGAAGTCGTAGAACAATGGGATTCACTCAATATGCGCTCCTTCAGCTCAGCGCTACTCCTCGGTATACATAATCTGCCATTGAGCCTAATCAGGTCATCATCGTGGAGTCTGAAGTCGTACTTCTGACCCTTGAATGTGCCATCAATAAGCTTCTGTCTAATCTCCACCATATACTGATCCGTCATCTGAGCACTCCGCACCTGTTATACCCAAAATTTCAACCCCCCCGGAAGAAGTCTCTACTAATAGGCTAGTAGCAAGGGTTCCCAGTTCGATCGGCACGTTTCAGAGTACTAGGGACAGCTTAGCATCTCCAGGGGCATTTTCGTAATTTTTCAAGGCTCCTAAGCCCCATAGGCGTTCTCTCTCCTCCAATAAGGGTCAAATCAACTCAAAATGCTTTGAAATTTTAACCCATGATAGAGGATGACATTTTAAGCACAATGGCGTTGGAATTTTGATTTTTCGAATTTCCAATAATTTTCTAGCAATTTCTGATTGAATCTGATGAGAAATTGAATTTAAAAATTCCATATCCAAAAAATTCGATTCCACTTTATAAAAATCAGAAATATCATCCTTTACCCCATGTGTAAATTTCATAATCAATTCTTTTTGGAAGCCCTCAAGCTAAAACGTCGGTAAATCTCGGTTTTTACCGGATTGTTTTCTATCTTTAAGGAAGCCTATATAAGGAGCCTTATCCCTTGATCAAAGGAGAACCTCATATGCTCAAGAACCCTAGAGAATCAGAAAACACCGCCTCCTCACTCTCTCTCACGTTTTCCAACACCCGGCCACCCAAATCATACCGAAATCCCCCGAATCACCATCTAAACACGTTTCCAACCCCCAAAGCATCATAGTCATCAAAACCCCACAAAAAACACACAAACGTGAAGAACAGCAAACAACCAACAACCAGAAGCTTGGTTCGAAATCCTTTCGGGTCTGCCATCAACGAAGCACTCGACGAATCCCGGTGTGAAGAATCACCTTGAATTCGAAGGTAAAACAGGTTGCAACTCTACTTTTCTAATTCCCCACGACCTTATTAACTTCTGTCAAATTTTGGGCTCAAACTAACCTTCGTACGCTTCTGTATCGCTGTTTGTTTAAGCTTCTGTCCAATAACTTGTTTACTAAGTTTCGTGCTTAATTCGAACTCAAATTGAAAACTTTAAATCACTAACGTCTTGTACATCTCTCAGGCTACACACCCATAAAATTTGAGTCAAAAACACCTTCGGGAACAGCCTTAACGCCGCCGTCCGAGGGCGGTCGCACCCACGGACGTCATGTCCGGGGTCCCGGACTCCTTGTCCGTAAGCCCGGACGCCCACGGACGGCGGCGAGATTTTTAAATTTTAAAAATTTAGGTTTTTCTAATGATGTCCGGGCCCACGGACGGCCTGTCCGTGGCCCCGGACTTTACAATTTTCTGTTTTCTATTTAATTCGACTTTTATTTTTCATATAGGTTAACTAGGGTCCGTGGTCTCGGACATTAGGTCCGTGGCCACGGACGAAACAAAATTTGACCTAATTCTGCCTCCGAAACCCTAGTTTAGGTAATTTTAATTTCCACTTTAGTTTTCTGTCAAAAAATGCTAAAAAACACAAAAAAACAGAAGCTCGCGCACTTAGGTTAAAACGACTCGTAATAAGCCGTAAATAAACCAAGTAGAGGAAAAACGACCTAGGAAGGGTAATGAAAGTAATTGAACCCTAATTAAGTCGAATATCAAGCCCCCGAACCCGAACTCTCCTTTCCTAATTTAATCTAGGTCAAAATTAGGTGGCGACTCATAATAGGTTCCAGTGAGCTAGCCTAGGATTTAATAATTATTGTTATATGACATAGTTATTAATCTTAGACTATAAGTGGACCTAAAACCCGACTAGATCCCAATCAACTTCATCAACATAGGATAGGGTTTAAAATCGAGGCTCACAGACTGGCGACTCTGCTGGGGACATACTTCTTAATTTTAACTTGTTTTAATTTTAAGAAAGAGGGCTTAACTCGAAAATGTTTATTTATGGCCTTATTACTCTGTTTGTTTACTTTCGTGCGCACTTTAATTTTCTACACCTTGGCATCATATGAGAGCGAGGGTCCACACAAACCAATTTCACCCCGGGACCCGTTTGAGGGTCCCCTGTCAGGGACTCACACCTTTTAGGTGATGTGAATAAGCGGGGGAAAAGAGGAGGGTGTCGTCTAACCACACCCCCTTAATACCTGGGCTTTAGCCCCAAGCGTTTTCCTGGCAGTGCCCTTACCTAGCCCTTTTGTTTGGTCAGTCAAAGACCCGACCGTAGACGCACACCTTCAGGTGATGTGAAAAGAGTGGGGAAGCCCAAAGGGAATAGCGTGCAAGCCCTATTCCTTTGTGGTGACCTGGGCCCACGCCCCAAGCACCTCTCCGGATCGATCCATACCCGGTTTGATTTAAACGTCTAGTGAGGACATGTTGAATTTTGTGGGCCTTGTTTGCTTGTATGATCGGCCCACTACCCAACCTAGAGATTGATAGGAACTTTTCCTACATCAACTCAGCCCAACCCGATATCGCGGCTTTATTGTTTGCGGCCCAAAGGCCTTGCTTGATTAGAATGTGTGAGTTATTTGCTCGGGCTTCAGCCCAAAAGTTTAGATTTAGGTGATTTCTCTTTCAGCCTAATTTGAATTATCAATTTAGTTCTAGGCCTATGAAAAGCCAATCTACCTAAAGCAGTCCATAAGACATGAAAATCAATCAGGTTTTTCCATTTCGGCCCAAGGCCCATTCTAGTCTAGGTGAACTTTTTGTTTGGGCCCTGGCCCAAAGCCCTAGATCTAGGTGTCATACCTTTTAGGCCCACTCAAAACCATTTGTTTAGGTTTCAACTCACTCGAATTCAAGATAATTTTTCATAACTCATTCATTCTAGTTTCTGGCCTCAAGGCCCAGCAGGGACATCAAACAAGTCTTAGACTTCAAAGTTTCTCTCTCAGCCCAGTGGCCCATTCATAGTTCATATGGCTTCCTTCAGCTTGTATGTATCACTTCCAGATTAAGGGCCTTCAGGCCCACACATCCATTCTCTAGAAGTCCCTCAGGCCCATATGTCTTACTTAGCCCAAACACTTTCCGGCCCAAGTGCCACATTCTCAAAACATTCCGGCCCAAGCGCCACATCCTCAAACACTCTTTGGCCCAAGCACCGTACTTTCAAACACTCTGGCCCAAGCGCCACATCTTCCCAACATTCCGGCCCAAGCGGCACATCTTCACAACAATCCGGCCAAAGTGCCACAATCTCACAACACATTCCGGCCCAAGTGCCAACCCACTTATGAATCATCATGGCCTGTGTGCCTCACCTTCAATTCATCCAGGCCCGAGTGCCTATCCACATCCATGAAGTCATCCAGGCCCGAGTGCCAATCCACATTCGTGAAACCGTTTCAAGCCATGTACCTCACATTCAGGCCCAAGTGCCTCGTGCGCAACTTATAGGCGTTCCTAGTTCAGACTCTTCACGGAGCCCACACAGAGTCCAAGAAGAGGACAGTCACGGTCATCTTAGCGACATCCTGGCAGTCAAGAGCTCGGGTCTTCAGCATGCCGACATCAGACAGTTCAGCAGAGCTCGAATTCAATGGAAAGTTTAGGGTTCCCATGCATTCTACTGCATAACTTGTTAAAACATTCATCTTTCAAGTGCATCGTTCAAAGTTTTCAAAGAATGATCGTTTTCAAACCACCAATAAGAAGTATCGATTTTTCATCTTCTTCCTCATGTTCACAAATGGATGACTTTTTCGAGTCTAAAGGGGTAACAAAAAAAAGATTTTGTTTCACACAAGTTTCTTTTGAGAAAATGGTTCATGAAATAATTATTTCCCGACAATGGCATGCAAAGACTTGTATTTTGTTTCTGAAATTTTGAACATGCCCTTCTAAGTCCCACAGTCCATTCCAAAATCTCCACAAGGCATTCCAAAATTCACATCTATTTAAGTGTTGTCATAAACCCCAGATCAATACTGGGGGTAATCTGAGTTCAGGATCGTCATCTTTAATCTTTCGTTTAAGCGTGTGAACTAGTCTCTAAGTGAAATTCACGAAAGTGTCTTGAGCGGAAAAACCATGAGTGAACGAGCGTGTCATTTTTACACGACTCCGGTGAGACCACATACAAAGGAAAAGGTAAATGGCATAACTCCGACCGAAGGAGATAATTTGTAAATTTACTCTTAGACCTGCGAAAAGTAACAAAGAGCGGATACACAACTATCAGGAATGACGAAGCACCTAGGTACAGCACCACATAGCCAAAAGCTTGTAAACCCTGTCATTAAACCCTAGGCACCCCCGCTGAGCCTTTCATATATCCCTTTTGATATTACGAGCTCCACAAAATAACCCCGCCAATGATGAATGTCCGACCCGGTGACCAAAGGAAGCGAGGAACCCGACTCTCAGATAACATTCTCATCAGTCCAAAGAAGCGATGCCGCTATCAGCATGACAAAGTGATCCGCAAATGGTCCCAGAGTGACACAGGATCCAAAGAGCTCACATCAAAACAACTCTCGAAGCCCAAAACCGGGAAACACAAGAACCCCGAAGGCAGAGTCAAGAAAGGATAAAACGAAAAGGCAAACCCGAAGTGCCTCGAAGAAATCCAGATGACGAAAAGAGAAATGGTGTATAGGAAAGCTTCAAAAGTCCAAGTCCAGAAGCTCAAAAACAACGTCAACACAAGCAGCCAAATTACTTCAAAGACAAGGAAGATAATTTTGGGAGAAAACGCAAGTTGCAGCTTTGGTCACCCATTTAAGCTCCACATACCTCAAACATCCCTCCATGGTCCCGTTGTCTTTCATCACACCCCATGGCCACGTTATAAGCTTTAAAGACTTCCGACTTGATAGTTGTGTGTCCAATCACGTGAAAGTAACAGATCAAATGCGTAAATTCATCAAATATCGAATTCAATGGTCTAGAAGTTGTGACCATAGGTGAGGAACGAGTGCAAACACCAAACACGCCGAGTGTAGGTTAGGAAGCACCACATAAAAACATAAGCCTTGACCCTGTGAGTACGAGACTCGTTCGCACATTTAATAAAAGAAAATACTGGGGGCAATCGATCGTTCCGATCGATTGCTATGAACTCTAGCTCAGATTGTCTTAAGGGAAAATACTGGGGGCAATTGTTGGTTCCAACAATTGCTATGACAACACCGATTGGAACCCAGAGCTCAAACATCACCACCACCATTCCTACACAGGCCCACGAAAGCCCTTACCTCCACGTCAAACACCTCAGGCCCACATAAGCCCTTACTTTCACACCGTACACCACACAAGCCCAAACCACTACACAAGCCCTCATAAGCCCTTACCTTTACATCATACACCATACCCCACCGATGGCATGTTCATCTCCTAGGAGATAAATTACAAGTCCGAAATCTATGGTCAGGAAATGATAATTTCACTTTCCTTTTTCAGCAGAGTCTTTCTCAAGCATTGCCATGTTTGGCACAACTTTCAACAGTTCCTTGTTTTGGGCAAGCTTCCAACAAACACTCTAGTTGCATTCTACATAACACCTCAACATTGCCATGTTTGGCACCTTTTCTAACAAATTCCTGTTTTGAACGAGTATCTTTCATATATTTTTGATTGCATACATCTTATCATCATTGCCATGTTTGGCACTCCAGTGATCAGTTTTTATCATTTGCACGAGACCATTATCGTCCTAACTTATTTTAGTTCGAGACCCAGAATCAATGCGAGATCCAGCTTTTTCATCTTCCAGTACGAGACTTCAGTGCGAGACCATGCATCTTCATCAGTGCGAGACCCATCATCTTCATCAGTGCGAGACCCATCACCTTCATCAGTGCGAGACCGAGTGTCATCATCCAGTGCGAGACCAGTACGAGACCTAGTATCATCTTCAGTGCGAGACAAGTACGAGACAGAGCGTGATCTAAGTTGGCGGGGCAGAGGCAATAAGTCCCCATCTTCATGTCAACTTCTTGGGAGAAACAACTAGTGGGCAGTGGCAATAAGTCCCCTTGGTAGTCTAGAAGTTATCCCAGCACCCCAGTTGGTGGGCAGAGGCAATAAGTCCCCATAGTATACCAACAAGGAGCATTAGAACGGGTTTCGGTCCCCAGAAGCATCCGAACGTCATTTTCATATCATCCATATCATTTGCATCATTTTCATCATCCACATTTGCATTTGCATCATTTTCATCATCTACATTTGCATCACTTTCATTTGCATCATCTTCATATCATCCATCTGCATTATCCAGGCGCGTCACAAGACCTGGCGACAGAAAAGTTGGCGAGGTGATGGCAATAAATCCTCCTATGCGATGTCAACTTATTTTGGGATCAACGAATGGTGGGCGATGGCAATAAGTCCCCAGGGTTTTTACCAGGAGTTATCCCTGCACACCGGCTTGGGGGGCGATGGCAATAAGTCCACATTGGGTCCAGCCAGGAGCATTGGAACGGGTTTCGGTCCCCAGAAGCATCCGAGCATCATCAACATTCTTGCATTTATACAGTACTTCATCTTTTAGGTTGTCAACGCCTTAGAATCGCTTGACATTACTTCATCTTTTAGGTTGTCAACGCCTTAGAATCGCTTGACATTACTTCATCCTTTAGGTTGTCAACGCCTTAGAATCGCTTGACATTACTTCATCTTTCAGGTGGTCAACGCCTTAGAATCGCTTGACATTACTCCATTTTCATCATTTTAGGTAGTCAACGCCTTAGAATAGCTTGACATCATTTTCATCACCTTAGGTAGTCAGCGCCTTAGAATAGCTCGACACAACTTGCTAGATTTCAAATGGCATACGAGGTCTTTTAGGATCCAAAATTTTGGGGTATCACTCAAGCATCAACTAGTCTTTTCATCTTTATTACAAAGCCTAGTTGACGGGGGGCAATCTGTTATACCCAAAATTTCAACCCCCCGGAAGAAAGTCTCTACTAATAGGCTAGTAGCAAGGGTTCCCAGTTCGATCGGCACGTTTCAGAGTACTAGGGACAGCTTAGTCATCTCCAGGGGCATTTTCGTAATTTTTCAAGGCTCCTAAGCCCCCTATAGGCTTTCTCTCTCCTCCAAATAAGGGTCAAATCAACTCAAAATGCTTTGAAATTTTAACCCATGATAGAGGATGACATTTTAAGCACAATGGCGTTGGAATTTTGATTTTTCGAATTTCCAATAATTTTCTAGCAATTTCTGATTGAATCTGATGAGAAATTGAATTTAAAAATATTCCAATATCCAAAAAATTCGATTCCACTTTATAAAAATCAGAAATATCATCCTTTACCCATGTGTAAAATTTCATAATCAAATTCTTTTTGGAAGCCCTCAAGCTAAAACGTCGGTAAATCTCGGTTTTTACCGGATTTTTTCTATCTTTAAGGAAGCCTATATAAGGAGCCTTATCCCTTGATCAAAGGAGAACCTCATATGCTCAAGAACCCTAGAGAATCAGAAAACACAGCCTCCTCACTCTCTCTCACGTTTTCCAACACCCGGCCACCCAAATCATACCGAAAATCCCCCGAAATCACCATCTAAACACGTTTTCCAACCCCCAAAGCATCAATAGTCATCAAAACCCCACAAAAACACCACCAAAACGTGAAGAACAGCAAGAACAACCAACAACCAGAAGCTTGGTTCGAAATCCTTTCGGGTCTGCCATCAACGAAGCACTCGACGAATCCCGGTGTGAAGAATCACCTTGAATTCGAAGGTAAAACAGGTTGCAACTCTACTTTTCTAATTCCCCACGACCTTATTAACTCTGTCAAATTTTGGGCTCAAACTAACCTTCGTACGCTTCTGTATCGCTGTTTGTTTAAGCTTCTGTCCAATAACTTGTTTACTAAGTTTCGTGCTTAATTCGAACTCAAATTGAAAACTTTAAATCACTAACGTCTTGTACATCTTTCAGGCTACACACCCATAAAATTTGAGTCAAAAACACCTTCGGGAACAGCCTTAACGCGCCGCCGTCCGAGGGCGGTCCGCACCCACGGACGTCATGTCCGGGGTCCCGGACTCCTTGTCCGTAAGCCCGGACGCCCACGGACGGCGGCGAGATTTTTAAATTTTAAAAATTTAGGTTTTTCTAATGTCCGGGCCCACGGACGGCCTGTCCGTGGCCCCGGACTTTACAATTTTCTGTTTTCTATTTAATTCGACTTTTATTTTCATATAGGTTAACTAGGGTCCGTGGTCTCGGACATTAGGTCCGTGGCCACGGACGGAAACAAAATTTGACCTAATTCTGCCTCCGAAACCCTAGTTTAGGTAATTTTAATTTCCACTTTAGTTTTCTGTCAAAAAATGCTAAAAAACACAAAAAAACAGAAGCTCGCGCACTTAGGTTAAAACGACTCGTAATAAGCCGTAAATAAACCAAGTAGAGGAAAAACGACCTAGGAAGGGTAATGAAAGTAATTGAACCCTAATTAAGTCGAATATCAAGCCCCCGAACCCGAACTCTCCTTTCCTAATTTAATCTAGGTCAAAATTAGGTGGCGACTCATAATAGGTTCCAGTGAGCTAGCCTAGGATTTAATAATTATTGTTATATGACATAGTTATTAATCTTAGACTATAAGTGGACCTAAAACCCGACTAGATCCAATCAACTTCAATCAACATAGGATAGGGTTTAAAATCGAGGCTCACAGCACCTCTTCAACCAAGCTAGTATGAGAGACTAGCGAATGGAGAGAGTGCTCGGCGACTCAATGCGTCAGCTACCACATTCGCCTTCCCCTCTTTATACTGTAAATTGATGTCATAATCATTTAAGATTCAATTCAACCCACCTTCTTTGCCTCATGTTCAACTCTTTCTGAGTGAACAAGTTTTCAAACTCTTGTGGTCGGAATAGATTGTCACGCTTACCCCATACAAATGATGTCGCCATATCTTCAATGCGAAGACAATGGCACCCAATTCTAAATCGTGGGTAGGGTAGTTCTCTTCATGCTTCTTCAGCTGTCGGGAGGCGTAAGCCACGACCTTCCCGTGCTGCATCAACACACAACCCATACCTCTGCCTGATGCGTCGCAATAGACCTCAAAACCATCTGGACCGTCTGGTATAGTCAGGACCGGTGCAGATGTCAGAGCATCCTTGAGTCTCTGAAAAGAACTCTCACAGTCGACTGTCCACTCGAATGGAGCATCCTTCTTCATCAAGGAAGTCATCGGCTTCGAGACACTGGAGAAGTCCTTAACAAACCTCCTATAATAACCTGCCAGACCGAGGAAGCTCCTGATATCGGTAACTGTCTTCGGCCTAGGCCAGGTGCGCACTGCATCTATCTTTGCCGGATCAACAGCGATCCCGGCCTCAGAAATCACATGACCAAGAAAGGATACTTGGTTTTTTAAAACTCACATTTAGAAAATTTAGCATACAGCTGATTCTTCCTCAATGTTTGCAACACATCTCTCAGGTGGCTTTCATGCTCACCTCTCGATTTCGAATACACAAGTATGTCATCGATGAAGACTACCACTGATTTGTCGAACTGATCTTGGAACAAACGGTTCATTAAATCCATGAACTTTGCTGGTGCATTTGACAAGCCAAACGGCATAACTGTGAACTTATAATGCCCATACCTAGTCCTGAATGCTGTCTTTTCAATATCACTGTCACGGATGGCAATCTGGTGGTATCCGGAACGTAGGTCTATCTTGGAGAATACTGATGCTCCCCTCAGCTGATCAAATAGATCGTTGATGCATGGTAAAGGGTAACGGTTCTTCACCGTAACAGCATTCAGCTCCCGATAATCAATACACAGGCGGAGGCTACCGTCCTTCTTCTTCACGAAGAGGACCGGCGCTCCCCACGGTGAAACACTAGGGCGGATAAAGCCCTTGTCGAGTAGGTCTCTCAGCTGCTCCTTGAGCTCTGTCATCTCTGCTGGAGCCATACGATAAGGTGCCTTCACAATGGTTCCGGTGCCCGGAACTAAGTCAATCTCAAACTCAACCTCTCGTGCTGGCGGCATGCCCGGCAGTTCCTTAGGAAATACATCAGGAAACTCCGACACTACCGGCACATCTGGGCTAAACTCAGGGTCTCTCTCTATGTCTTGGGCATAGCAGAGGTATACATCATTCCCTCGTCGTATTTCACGGTACATGGCCATGGCGGTGATGATCTGTGTCGAAGGCTCCCTGGGCCTCTGGCGGTATGATATAGTAACCCCAGATGGACTCCGAAGAAGCAGTCGATGTTCGGCACATAGGATTCTGTTGGGATAAAACTACACTATAATTAATATAGAATTATAACAAACTAATAGGCAAGTGTACCTATTCATAGTAAAACAAGTGTCGTATCCACAAGGAGATTGTTCAATTATCCTAGTTTAGGTAGTTATTAAAAAACTGTAAAAAGGGGTTTAGCCGGAGGCAAGCTTGATTTGTTTTAGAGAAAATATTAAGCAGATTAGAAAACTGAGTGCAGATGAATTAAATGGAACTCCGGGTTCAGGTTTTATATAATCTGATTAATTATGCTATCTCTACCGGTTTAATTTATTAGTTTGGCAAAATTCCTGTTATTATCCTAAGGACTAAGTCATAGACCCTTAAGAACTCGTTTACCAGAAAATGCTCGGTCTAATCAAGGTTCGAGCAATACTATGTAAACGGACGTTAAATTCGAGGAATTATAATTGCATCTGTAATACTAACTTATTAATCATAATAAGTTTTCTCTCAGATTTACGGCTTAATTAACCTGTCTATTTATCACCTGGTCTGATCAAAATAGACTTAGGAAAGCATTTTAATAAATTCATGTAATTTATTAAAATGGTGAGAGAAAACCTTTAAGCGTAACAAACTGTATTTATTTTAACCGGTAGAAATATTGATTACATAATTAAACAAACCATAATTTAAACCCTCGCCCGGAGTATATCCTCTTAGCCCGACATATTTAAGACAGAATAAGAAGTAGAGGAATACATCTGAAAAGATGTTTATTTCCGCTCCGCTATCTTATCTGCTAATATTTTTGACAGAGGTTGGACAGGATAACGGTATGAAGTGGAATGATTTATGGGATGATGTAGTATGGAATTTATGTGGATAATTGTGGCTGCGATGTCTGATTTTTGGCGAGTTTTTGGTCTTTTTCTGGCCCGCCCTGGCCTGCGTTTGCGGTGGCCTGCGCTCTGCTTTCCTGGCGGTTTGGCGGTGTCTTTCTCGGCCCCTCGGGTCCCCGCGGTGGTCGCGGTGGTCCATGCGTGTGAGAGATAAGGCTTTATCTCTTCACACGGCTCCTTTCTAGCTGTCAAAATAGCAGTGTCCGGACCAGTGTCCGGACCAGTTGGTCCGGACGAGGTCGATGCGCGCGGAGCGCGCGTCCGAATCAGTACGTCCGGACGGTGGTTCGGACGAAAATTGTTTTGCCTCTAAAATCTATCTTCGTTTGAGCTCCGATTTGATCCCCGTTTTCGCCTACGCGCTCGTCTCTTGTGTACTTTGCTCCTAGCTTGGTTTTCCTCATGTTTAACCAATAAATTTGTGAGATAATCAATAAAACATAAACTAGAGGAAAAACATATGATAAGTGAGAAATGAGTAGAAAAGTGCTGATATAATATATGAAATACACCCATAAAACATGCTCATTTAGACACTTATCAGATTCTACCCTTGTACCGCTCCAACCAGTTCATCCCGACAATCACATCAAAACCTAGTCCGTCGAACTCTATCAAGTCGATCGGAAACTCCTCATCCATGATTCGAACAACAGCATCTCGGTAGTAGCGGGTACACCTGATCCGCTCTTTCGACGGGAGATGACCACGAAGTCTGGCATCTCTTCACCGTCTAACCCCAGCCTCTTCGCAAATGATAGCGAAATGAATGTATGTGAGGCTCCAGAGTCGAACAAGGTCGATGCATCCACGCCATTCACTGGAAAGGTACCGGTGAGGATTGTGCCGCTCTTGCCGGCTTCTGCCTTATTGCAGACACTCAGTACACCTCCCGTTCCGAGTGCACAGCCTAATTCATTGGCAAACTCATAAGTATACGGTAGTAACACGTTGATACACTCCAAAACAACATCCCTTTATTCATTAACACAGTCTTTACACCATAAGTTGGTTACATTGTAGACATGGCTATATATAGCTCCCTTATCAAACAACTGGCTTAATACATTACATGATTACACAAGGCTCAAAACTGCCTGAAAGTCAAATTCAAACGTCCGGGTTTCAGATGTGTGGCATTTACCACTGTCGATGGTGCGGTATTCAATTTAATCTTCTTGATACCGTGGTATAACATCCTTGATTGTCCTCCCATGATTAATACATCACCTGACTTCAACACTAGCTTCTTTGCGAGATCACCACGCTTCTGCTCGCCGTACATAAACACAGCGGTATCACCAATGGACCAAGACACCATGGGTACTCCCTTACTTAGAGACTCGGGTGACTCGTCCTTATCATGGTGCAATCCTAATCGTCCACCTTTCTGGTAGAAGTTCACAATACACAAGTCTGCTTTCACGTTCGGAATCGGTTCCGATTCAACTTGCTGAGCAATTCCCACGGCGTGGTTAACGATCGCAAGGAACTCCTCAGGTATGCCTGGTACAGTTGCTCCGTCTTCAGCTCGCACATCCTGATATGACTTGGTGTAGGGATTCCAGTCCTTACCCATGCACATCATCTTCAGCTTCATCTTCGAACCGCTCGGGTATTCGGGTGTGTAGAAACCTCCTGGTGCTGCTCCAAGTTCGTTGCAACGCCTGATGATGTGGATTTGTGCTTCCGGTGTCAGGTATCCATTTAAGAGTATCATACCTGGTTGGATAACCTGACATTGCTCCAGTGGGAATTCGGTGATGCTGATGGTGGTCTCTTCAGGGTTTGGTGTGGGCGGGATTGGATAACAGATATTGAAGGTTCCTAAGTTTTCAAATTACCTATCTTTAAGTGTCTTTCACATTATTCTTTAACTCATTACTTAGGTGGTTGCACATTAGACTCACTAATACAATACTCATGCATGAAATGCGGTAAGCAATCACTCTTTCATTTAACAGTTTAGGCGGAACCTGGTCTAGAAGAGGATCCTGGTGCCTCAGACCGGTCCACCACATTCAGGCGGCCTTGCCGGACCCCGTACCCTTCCCCTTCTGGGAATCAGTATACTTCTTGTCAGAAGACTGCTGGATGATCGCCTTCGGGCTTTCGGTGGTCGCGGTAGTCTTACCCTTCCACTGCCCCTTTGGCTTATAGTTCCTGCCATTGGGGTTCTGCCAGCACTCAAACTCACGGTGCCCCATCTTCTGGCAGTAATGACACTTCACGTCATCCCCCTTGCAGTCTTTGCCAGGGTGGTCTCCGTTGCACCACTTACAGTAAAAGTGGCGCTCCGGTCCAGAACCCGTGCTAGCTGCTATAACAACACACAATCAATACTCACTTCTCATCTTAACAACATACGCCTCAACTAGATACACATGATTAAGTAATTACCCTTAGGCGGGTAGGAGCGTAGAGGCTTCGCCGCATACGCATACGTGAGCTTCAGTGGCTCATCAGCTGTGGTGGTCTGGGCTTGGCCCTTGTCACCCTGGTACTGACTCTTCTGGGGCTGAGGGTAGTGTTTCTTTTTCTTTCCTCCCCTATAAGCTTGCTGACTCTGGCCCTCGTTCGTGGCCTTGCGCTTGTGCGCATTCTCCTCGTCCCTCAGACGGACAGTAATCTCAACCTTAGCAGCGGCATGATAGCACTCCTGAATTTAGGATGTTAGTCATGCCCCGCAAACACAACTCACCAACTCACATTAATCATTCACTAACAGCATAAACTAATTCACAACATGGTATTCAAATTACCTGCAAGGTAGTATACTCAGCTGGCCCCATCCCGTAGCGGAGACGGTGGCTAAGACCATTGTAGAACCGGTTCACCAACACTCGGTTTGAGTACCCAAGGTCTGGTGAAATACCCCAAACTTATTAAACACGGATTAAATATCTAATCATATTAATTAAGGCTTAACAGGCCTTAAAAGTCAACTGAGAACAACAGTGGTCAACACAAAACAAGATGTTGCAACCTTTGACTGTTAAGGGTAAATAAATACCCAAATGAACTATGTAGGACCTAAAAATTTGTCCTAAGTATATTAACATAATATTAAACATATTATAACGGTTGGACAACACTCCAACACAAAGAAAAAGCATTTACATGCTTCAAGGTCAAAAGGGCAAAAATGTGCTCTAGGAAAACCTTAAAAATCAAATGACCTCTAAATGATATAAAATTGAATACCATGATCAAATATCATGTAAGGAACACAACAAGACCGTTTCAAAGAAACAGAGCTCAGAAACATCAGACAACACAAAATGTGCGCTAAAACTCCTTAAAGCACGTATTTGTGAAATTGCCTTTTAAATTGGTTTTAAATGGGCTAAAAGGTTATAATTACCTTTAAATATGATAAAATATCATATTATATGATATTAGGAATTTAATTCCAGAAATTTACGAATTTTTACAAATTTAATATTAAAATATTAATAAAACCCTAATGTGGGGCCCGTTTGGGTCAACATTGACTAAGTTGGTCAATGTTGACCATTGACCACGAAATGGACTACATAAAATCAGATAAATAAGTCTCTTAACAGACCAAGAGACAAGTCCCATGTGACAATTAGTAGTCCTTTTACTTAGCATAAAATAACAAAAAAAGTCAAACTTTACCTTATAAAACAAAACAAGTGGGCTCCACTTACCTTACCCATGTGAGCCAACTGATTTGGAGCCTCCATTTGCTCCTCTTCCTCCTTACATTTCGTGCTCCAAGCAGAACAAGACAAAGGAGTGTGACTCACTTATTCATTAAGTGAATAAAGTCACATTTTACTTCATTTGATTCAAAATTGGCTCCAATGATTCACCCACTTACTCCATCATGGCCGGCTGTCCCCATGCTGTATCTCCACTGATTGAGCTTCAATTATCCAACCCCAATCAGACTTGATGAGTCATCAAAGCAAGAAAATCATAAAAAATGCAAAAAAGGTGCTTTAAGCTTAATTTAGGTCTTTCCCCTTCATTTCTCCTCTTCAGCCGAGGTTGCTCTGTCCTTGAGCTCCCTTTGGCTCCCCTCCACCGTAGGTAAGAGTTCCAAGCACCATTGATGAGGTTTCAAGCTCTAGGTAAGCTCTTAAGGCATAAAAATGCCCATTTTCTTCATCTTTCTTTCCTTTTTCGATTGATCTACACTCCAACCTTTTCTATACATCTATGTAGAGTGATTTGGAGGTTAAAGGAAGGTTCAATCTCGTTCATAACCAGATCTAAGGAGGAAAGTTCAAGTCTTGACCATTTAAGGTAAAAATGTGCTTAAGCTCATAACTTTTGATTCCCTTCAATTTCGGCTGTGAAACTTTGGTCATAGCCTCATCTTCTTCTCCTTTTCATGTGGAATCTGTTGGTAAGCCATTTGGAGCAAGGTGGCCGAGATCCAAAGGAAATACCCTCTTTTAAGGCATTTTTCCAAGTAAAACCTAATAACAAGGTAGCACTTCGAGATCTAACTATTTCCTATGTCAATATGGTGGATCTAACACCTTGTGGTGTGTTTGATTCAGGTCGAAACCATCTTGAACTCTCCTTGCATTCTTAAGGTGATTTTGCCTTAAATCTTACATTAAATTACTCCTATGGTTAGATCTTTCTTGGAGACTAACTAGGCCTGTTTGCTGTTTGAAACATGCAAGAGAAGCTTTGGAAATTTTACCTAAGGCTGGCCGAATTCAAACAAGAATTATTCAAGCTAAATCAAGGTATAAACACCTTAAATCAATGATTTTTATAATTTCTAAGCTTATATATAAACATGGCCGAGAGTGAAATGATAAATATGGGTCATATTGACCTAGAAATGGAAAAAAATGACTAAGATAAATTAAGCTAGTCATTTAAGAGATTTAATTAACATAATTGTCAAATTTAAGACATTATGTGGAAGTTTGGTAATTAAATAAAAATTATATGGTGAGGCCGAAAGTTTATGTGTATTTTGGGACATTTATGTGTAAATTATTTTGTGAGCAAATGTTTGTAATAAGGCCATGTATTTTAGGCCATTTTATTTATGCATTTACAAGCTTTTAATTAAGTTTAAGTAGTATAAATGCTTACCGAAAATAAATGGGGTCCTAGGTGTAATTAAATTAAATTTGAGGGCTTTAGAATAATAAGGCCGAAAATTAGAGTTAAAAAGGTTAAAATAAAGTTTATAAGATTTTATAAAGTTTTGGGGTTAAATGGTAATATTTTCATAACATATGTGGTAAATATGTTATTACCGAAAATAAAGGGTGTAAAATGGTATTTTAACACCCATGGGCTATTAGGAATTTTTAGGAATTTATTTGGTGGATTTTGGAATTAAAATAAACTATATATGTATAATATATAGTTATTATGTCATTATGACACTTTGGAGAAAAATAGATGGTGGAATGGTAAAATACCAAGTGTATATGGGTTAATAAGGATATTTATAACCCTTTGGTAAATTTGGAGATTTTTAGAATTATATAAGAGTATTTATTGAGATATATGTATAATATTAGTTTTAATGATATTATCAAACTATATGTATAAATTGGGCCTAATGACAAAATAAAATGTATATTGGGTCTATTCGGAATTATGAAAAATAACCATAGGTTATACTCTTTTATAAGTTAGAAATGTTATATTGAATGGAATATATAACATGGTAAAAAGAAAGGGGTGATTTGGTAAATAAAGAAATTATGGTTTAAGGAAAAGTATAGGTTTAATATATGCCTATGAGGCAATACACATAGTTTGGTATAAAAACTATAGGTTATAGGTTAAAGAAATGAAAGTATCATATCAAATGGTATTAGTATTTTGGTATAACATTACATAATGTTATGTGGTCAAAAAGGGAATTTAAATAAATTAAGGGCTATACCGAGTTAACAAGAGTTGGAAAATGAATTTTAGACTAAGGTCTATAGTGTTATAAATATTATAGCAATTATATGGTTTAGATGGAATTAATATAAGGAAGGGTACTCACATAAAATAATGTGATAAACTATAAACAAATGGGATTTATAAACTAAGGTATTTATTAATAAACCTTAGGAGTTGTAATTATACAATATAAAATGTTACTCATGTTAGGATAACAATCTTAATACAAGTTGTATAATATAACAACTAATGGGAATAATCATCTAATAAAAGATGATAAAAAGTAACATAAAATAAGAGTTTATTAAACTCATGGGAATTACCTACGTGGTAAATATATACATACACAAGAATAATGTATATAAGGTGGATATATATTTTGGTTGAAAACCATATGATTTAATGGTGGTGGTTATTTTAAAAAAAATAATAATAAATATAGTTACGAACTATAAGTTATGAATTTTAGAATGCAATATAATACAAGAATGCATGCATACATGCAACTATAGGTTACGTACCTAAACTAGAGGTGGATAAGATTAAAAGAAATATAAGGAATTAAACTTAACAGTTGAAATAGTTTTGACGTACGCGTTTTAAGTAACAAAACCGACTGTTTTAGAGAAACCCGTAACAACAACTGTAGAAAACAGAGGTGAACTGTCGGGGTTGCTTATTATTCGGAAATACCGGATGTAGTTAGTCATGGAGACTGACGTATAGTTTTAATACCGTTTAGATTATACTTCTGACAAGGACGCTTGACAAGCTAGCGGACTACACGGAGCATAGGATCTTGAAGATTCATACTCCACCGTAATACAATCAGGGTGAACGGTATGTAAAGGGGTTTGCCGAGTTGACCTAAGGTTGCTCCTTGGGCTCGGATTTGGTTGATATAACTTGTGTGTTATATGTGTGGATGCATGTATGTGATTGTGTGCTACTGCATTAATTATTTATGCACGAGCGTCCTACGGGACTAACACTACGTCGACTATAGATCGACTTATATAAACATACATATGCGTTGTGATGACATGACGGTTACTTGATATAATACCATGATATTAATATTAAGATATGGTAACCTAAGTAAAACACTTAGGACGAGTCACGACATTGTCGGTCTCTAGAGCATGGATCTCTAACATAAAAATCACCTAGATGACTTCTAGGTATGCGTGACCCATTGGGCCGCTGGTTAATAAATATTCTCCATAAGACTAAGAGCAGATCTTAAACATTATGAGAGAGTGATGGTATGAGATTGAGGTGAGGAATCCCGGTAGTTTACGAACTACTTGGTTGCGCATTTGTGATCACTGAGGGGTTTCCTAATTGGATTCCGCTCCAGGTTATATCCAACGAGCCCAAATAGGTTCGTGGATCAGGTGGCTACGGCCCTTTTATGGACGTCTTACGAGACATAAGTGAGTCAGGGGCCTCCGGACCTCTGGCGAAATGAGCACCTTTGTGTGTACGGGGGACTACTGTCCATGGTGAGGTTATCGGGTTGTCCTAACATGACGCCCTACTGACATTAATTAAACATGGTTGGATGGAGCCTACAAGGCTAAGGTAAATTAACTATGGGAACTGTACGCTACGGCGAATGTACATTGTACATATGGATGGGGCTTGAAAGCCAAACTAAAATAAATTGACAGTGGATGGTGAACTACGGCGATTGTACATTGTACAAAATTGTTGTTATTGCTCGATACGTTCGATATACAAATGTGTTTGTGATTTTATGTTGTTTGGTTTGGATGGATGATTAATGTTTATGAATATTTGGATGGTTGATTATGTATATTATACATTTATGCTTCAGTTTTTTATAACTGTAAAAAGGAAAAGCATGAAACCAATCTAATAATAAGATGGTTAAAATGACAAGTGACCATTAGGGTCCAGGCCCGGCATACTCAGCGTCTATCGCTGATACTACACCATTTCAGGTTGTTGATCATTGTCGGAGCTGAAGAGCAGGAACAGGGTAATTGGAGATGTTGTATGTAATGAAGATGGTGTATGGTCTTATGGTAAGGTTATGTATTTTTCAGGATTGGGTAGACGCTCACTTGTCGATGTTTATTTATGGACTTAGTATGATGTATAGGAGTTTCTCGTTATCACTGCGGTTAGCAGTTTTTTATTTTGGAAGTTGGATGTATTTGGCTACGTTGCTCGCATGGGCGAGTAATGGCCGGTGACACCCGAGTGAGTTTTGTAATTGTTATTTATTTTCCGCTGCGAGACGTTTTATTTATTGCTACGTGAGGATTATATCGTGATTATGGAGAGGGGTGTTACAAAAGTGGTATCAGAGCGGAGTACCGCTCTGATGACGAGAAAGTAGGTTAAGACAGTGAGCTTAGGACTTGGGAAAATTGGGAAACATTTGGAGGTACGAGACGATTCGTCTCAAAAGATATTGTGTCTAGAAACGCAAATGCGTGACAGGTAGCCTTAAGGCAATTAATATCTATTGGTTGTGTACGGTAATTTACCGAGTATTTATGTGACATACTGTACTACAGATGTCTGGTGGTACTAGAGGGCGTGGTGCTGGAAGAGGTAGAGGCGGTGACCCCGGCATTCCAGGAGTTGCTGAGACGGTTGCAGCCGTTCTTGCACAGCTGGGTACTCAGATAGGAGGAGCACCAGCCCACCCGCCACAGCCCAGGGAAACAAACTGGCTGAAGTCAGTTAGCGAGACCCGACCACCTACATATTCAGGGGAACCAGACCCCGTAGCTTTGGAACGTTACATCGTTGAACATGAGAAGGCCTATGAAGCGTTACAAGTACCTGACGACAAGAAGGTCGCTATTGCTGCTTTCCATCTGAAGGATGCAGCCAGCACTTGGTGGAGGTTGGTCAAGGACCAGCACCTGGCTACGCCCGACTTTTCGTGGGCTGCCTTTGAGTTACTAAGAGGGAAGTACTACCCGCGCACCTCAAACAGAAGAAGCGCCATGAGTTTGAAACATTGACCCAGGGAGGTCTGACCGTGGACGAGTATTACGCTCGATTCATTGGTCTACTGGACTTCATCCCCGGTGTGGATTACTCAGAACCGTAAAGATCGAGAAGTTCCGGGGAGGACTATTATTTCGCATCCAGATGGCGATGGGTGCTACCCTCTACACTACCATACAGGTATTAACATGAATGCCATAAATTCTTTACTTACTACAGTACCGTATAACCTTGTGAGAACTTACCAATGAGATTCCAGGAGTGTTACGACGCTGCCTCGAGGACGGAGCTAATGCTCCAGACTCGGGAAGAGACTCTAGGGGCAAAGAAAAGGAAGAACCCTGAAGGAGAGTCTGAGGGTGGAGGAGCATCTTCAGGCGATGGCCAGAAAAAGGGAAAGTAAGGACTTAACCCAAGCTTAAATACTTATCATACTAAATACCTTACGAATGCTGACCCGAAACCTTAAACAGGAAATTCTTTCCAAAGAAAGGGCAGCAGGGTCACCAGGGAAAGAAAGGGAAAGAGCCCGTCCTGCAGTTGACCGGCCCAGCTATTGATGCTAAGCCTCTGAGATCTGCACCTCCTAAGGGTGAGAACACCTACCTCTTAAATTCAAATATAATCTTAACCCCTATATCAACAGATTTTAACTTAAACTTAAATACTATCATCAGGCACCGGACAGCCCCAGCGCCATTTTTACTGTAAGCGTTGTGGGAAGGACCATCCAGGGGTCGACTGCGAAGGCCGCAAAGTCGAGTGTCGGTGCTGCCACAAAGAGGGCCATAGGGAATTTGAATGTTGGATGAACCCAGAGAGCCGTAATTACAGGCCACCAAAGAATACTCAGAAGACCTCAGCTGGAGGATCTGGAGTACCACGAGGCGGTCAGGATGGCTAGACATCTACTGATGCTGGAGCCCAAGGGGCAAGGGAGTAGAGGGCATGAGTACCCTACTCCATGAGACCGCTGTGGAAGACTTTTACTTACTATGTTGTGTGCTTACTCTTGAATGTTAGAAGGAGCTATGTTAAGTATGTGGGAGTGTGTCATTGACCACTCGCCTTTTGTGTAAGACTTTGGGATTAGTTGTGTGTACTCAGTACCAAAAGCTTTAAACCT